>CAJHQQ010003018.1:0-52636 GCA_905132885.1 Moricandia moricandioides
CTGAAAATATCCGCTAAGAAGAAAAATTTAACAGCAAAACCATATGGCATTAATCTTTTGTAAGATGTAAATGGGCTTTTACATAAGCCAGAGTAAATGGGTCGTTACAAGAATAACCAATAAAACAAAGTTCTATGTGAAAAGACCTTACATGCCTATCTAAAGAATCAACAGTTCCATTTTGCGCTCTTGGGATGTGAGATATCTTGAAGTCCGGAAAACATAGTTGAAAAGTCCTTATCGCCTCCAATTCTATTGCGAAACTTGGCTATGCATGAGGCTCCTTTATCATTGCTAACAGATCTTTGCAATCCATTCTAAAGCTCTGACATGTCGAGTGTTGGATGATACTCTCCATAGTCCATCGCAGTGCTTCCACTTTTGAATGCAAAGCATCCTCTTGCCGTCTTAAGTTCTGCGTCCCCAAAAGTTGAATCTTCCCCAAGGTACCTGACCAAACCCATCTTCATCCACTGAGCTGAGCTGTAGAGGTCCATGAGCCATCTACCATGCATATATTATTTGTCACATCCCCGATCCTAGATGATGTGATCTTGGCAAGCAATGGAGCTAAAGAAATGGAACCACTTGAACCAGAGCTTAAAGAAGTCCAAGATGGAGCTAAAGAACAGCTTGAACCTGAGGATACAAAAGACAAGGATCTAAATGTACCCGTTGGTCCAATGACTAGGTCTAAACAAGCAAGATTCCAGCAAGCTTTACATCAACTCTTACACACTATTCAGGGCAGTATTGAGTGTGCTTATCCAACCACTCTGGTTGTGATTCAAGCCATCTAAGACATTAATCAAGAGAGGTGTTGTGACTTGCACTCTTTTCCTTGGTTTGGGTTTATCCCATTGGGTTTTCCAAACAAGGTTTTTAATGAGGCTTGGACACAACACTTATACAAAAGCCTATTGATGAATCTAGGACCATTTTCTATCCTAATTTCGTGCAAGAATAAACCATGAGCCTTTTCTTATTTTCAAGTTTGAACCTAGTCTTTCTTTTAATTGTTTCTGTGTGTTTCCAAGAAGCTGTGCATGTACAGTCTTCTTCTCTTTATATTTTGGTCGAAATCTCTGAATAAAACATCAAACTCTTTTCTAAAAAGCCAAGTATTCTCTGAATCATGTTTGATCAAAGCTTGTTTAGTGTATTTCGGATTCTTCCATACATTGCGAGCAAAACGTGATAGTCTGAGAGTCAATTTCGCAACTCTTTGAAGTATCATCTCAATATATTCCTTATTACATCAACACAATCGTTGGAGAACATTCAGTGACGTGATCCTCTCAACCAGGATCATATCAAAGTGGTATCAGAGCAGATCTCCATCATCATGTTGTGTTTTTCCAGTTCTGCAACTCTTAGACTTTTCGTATTCTATGATCAAACATGTTCTAAAGTTTAAATCTTCTTAGAAACGTGTTTATTAGGGTCTAATCTACTAGAAACAAGTGATGAACTTGTTAAATAACTCAACTAGAATCACAAAATTGCAGAGAAAAGAATTAGGGTTCTTAATAGAAATCTGGATCTGATATTGTTTCCTAGATTCATTTCCATTGTTTTTTTGTTTTTGTGAACATCTTTACAGAATCAGTGTTTGGAACTTTGTCAGGAAACCATGGAGAAGATAAAAAAAAGGACTCAGAAAGGATGAAAGGCTGTTACTTGAAGCCATGGCTGTCAGAATGGGAAAAAATGATGAACTCCAGAATTGATTCATTTCACCGAGAGTTACATCAATCTAGGAATCAAAGGCAGAGAAGAACAAGACACGAAGAAACTTGTTTGAGACACAACAACTCTGTTATTAGTAATGAAAATCCGCAGCGGAAATTTTATGAACGAGACAAGTGGAGTACTGAACCAATCAAGCAGTCTGAGACAAAGCGATGCCCTTTTAATCTCGGATCAGAAAGAATAAGGCCGCTTGAAATCACCTACAACCAGTTTTATTGGTTTATCTAGCAAGACAATAAGCTGTTTCAATGAGGATAACATAAGGATAGCAATTTTTCATGCGTTTAAGGATGTAGAGGAGCAACTCAAAAAGGCCAGAGCAACACGCCCATCCTTAGAAGAACAGAACGAAGAACTAGTGACTGATGTCTCAGAACTCAATACAGCAGAACTGGAATCAGCAGCACAAATCCAATAAAGTCAAACCAAGATTCCAAAAATCATTCAAAAAGGTGATCAACCAGTCATGGACGAACTGGTTCTTTTCAGACAGGACCTGGCAGAAGAGGAGGCACCCAAGGAACCACAAGAAGATCATGGAATGAATCAACTGATTGTATTTGATCCATGTGATTTCTAAAAGACATTCTTGGGTACTTTTCTGATCAGTCCTTTTGTTTGGAACAAGATTAGAGCTGTAGAGCTGACAAGACACGAATTGGGCTTGAAGTATCTTGTGTTTGAGACTAGAGGAGAAGTATGGAATAATAGGAACAACATCAAATTGATTGAGAAGAAATCAGCTGCAAAAACATTTGATTTTGTTGATTTCTCATCCTCTGAAGATAAGGTGTTGCACGTTTCATCTCAGCAAGAATTTCACTATGAAATCAATTGGAGAATGTTACCAACACTGTCTTGGCCACCTGATCATCAAGATATTGCTAGTTTTGTAAAACATGTCGGTTTGGATTATTTTCAAGAGAAACTTCTATTTGATTGTGCTGGAAGGTTACAGACCTACTCGTGGAGACCTGGAGCATATGACAGCATACTTACCTTCCTTGGAAAACACTATGTTCGTGCTAGAACCAGCTGGGATCGTAAGGAGTTTGAAGTTGATCAAAAAGCCTTGCTTCTTGACCATATCAAGATATGGAAGCCACCAGATATGCAGCAACTTCAGTACTATTGCAGAGGTTATCTAATAATGATTGGAGATGAAGGATTCACTAGGAAAATTTGTGAAGTGATCACTAGATCAGGAGAAGAACTCATTTGTTCTTCTCAAATCAAGGAGAAACCCTCAGATAAATTCAGTTTACAGCCACCTCCAAAGCAACAAACCCGAGGTAATTATATAGACCCCAAGACACGCATGAAACCTGATTTGCTTGCTATTGGAACAGGTAAAACTGTTTTGAAGTCTACACTTTTTGAAAAGAGAGGCTATAATGATGATGAGTTCTTGGCTAAGATGGAGATGCAACAAACAAACTTTGAAAACTTGCTAGCCGCGAGATTTGACATAGGAGCAGTCCGAGGATCATATCTCAACAACCATAACGAACTAAGAAACAAAATAAAATGCTATGGAAACTTAACTCATCAGAGTATCACGTCGAATTGGAACCATGTCCAAAGCTTCCCAAGTGAAAGAGCTTGGAAGCATACAAGAAACTACAAGCGTGAGGAAGATAAGAGGTTCAAACCAGCTGATTTGAACCAGAATAAGCACCTAGACGTCACTTGCTTCATCATCATGAAAGAAGCACCTCCATATGAAACATACAAGCCAAACCTGAGCAGAAAAGGATTTGGACTATTGCTCTTACTCTATGATAAAATTTTATATGTTAACTTATTGTGTGTGAAAGAGTATGAGGCATGTTTCAGTAATGCATCAGGAGAAAGGAGAATCAAACAAATCAGTCATGTCTACATAACCAAACAAATCAGCAACCGTGCCTATCAATGAGGATTGCAAGGTAAGTATAACCTGATTTCAAACTTCACTGTTGCTGATTTGGTCCCCTTCACTGCAGGAAAAAAACGAATTTGAGGTCAAATCCTTCTCAAGTGGGAGAGGATGATGTGATCTTGGCAAGCAATGGAGCTGAAGAAATGGGACCGCTTGAACCAGAGCTTAAAGAAGTCCAAGATGGAGCTAAAGAACAGCTTGAACCTGAGGATACAAAGGACAAGGATCTAAATGTACCCGTTGGTCCAATGACTAGGTCCAGACAAGCAAGATTCCAGCAAGCTCTTCATCAACTCTTACACACTATTCAGGCCAGTATTGAGTGTGCTTATCCAACCACTCTGGTTGTGATTCAAGCCATCTAATACATTCATCAAGAGAGGTGTTGTGACTTGCGCTCTTTTCCTTGGTCTGGGTTTATCCCATTGGGTTTTCCAAACAAGGTTCTTAATGAGGCTTGGACACAACACTTATACAAAAGCCTATTGATGAATATAGGCCCATTTTCCTATCCTAATTTCGTGCAAGAATAAACCAGGAGCCCTTTCTTATTTTCAAGTTTGAACTTAGTCTTTCTTTTAATTGTTGTGTGTGTTTCCAAGAAGCTGTGCATGTACAGTCTTCTTCTCTGAATAAAACATCAAACTCTTTTCTAAAAACCCAAATATTCTCTGAATCCTGTTTGATCAAAGCTTGTTTAGTGTATTTCAGATTCTTCCATACATTGCGAGGAAAACCTGATAGTCTGAGAGTCAATTCCGCAACTCTTAGAAGTATCATCTCAATTCTTATTACATCAACACAATCGTTGGAGAGCATTCAGGGACGTGATCCTCTCACCCAGGATCATATCACTAGATAGGATCGACGATATAGGCCATGGTGCGAGGGGATGATCAATCCGGTCGTAGTACATAAGAGAAAGAATTCCATGGCCTAAAAAGAATGTTAAGTCCATTAGAAGGGTGATACTTAGCCAAATAAATGAGGAAATGAGAAAAAAGAGCTAGACGAGCTGTAGTGGTTAAGCTACCAGTTGAACACTCACCGAACAAATCACACTAGTTGGACTACTGGCTGAGCTTGCTGGGTGAGCTGGCAGCCAATTCAACCTAGCTGACCAAGCTGGTTGGGTACTGACCTAGCTAGATGGACTAACACTCTAGGTGGATAGTGAGGTATGTTAGGGGCGGTTGGATAACTGCCATGCCCAAGGGATGCGATCTGAACTGTGAATTTAATCAATGGCCAAGATTGTTCACGAAAGGATGCTTTGAAAGAATGTGTCTTTTCGCATGGGACAAAAGGCACCTTTGGTTTTGTATATATAGGAGGGACGACCAGGGATCAAAGCATTCAGTCCTAGATACAAAAACCACGTCCAAAGGAATAAAGATATTCCAAAAGAGAGAGGGAAAAGGATCCAAGACATAAGATCACGATCTGGGATCCAAGCCATAAGGGCATGATCTGAGTCATGGTGAGTATGATTTCGCCAAAACTGCAAAATCGAAATATTTCAAAACTGAGATTTCCCGCCAAAATCTCAAAACCAAGATTTCCCGCCAAAATCTCAAAACCGAGATTTTCCGCCAAACCTTCAAAATCGAAATTTCCCACCAAAATCTCAAAACTGAAGAATCTTGTTTTCCCGTCAATATCAAAAAATCATATTATAATGTTTTGAATATTTAATTGTTCTACTTGTGGATTTATAGATGAATTTTAATCTTATAAACTTGTATTTGTATTTATAGGTTTATAGATTGAAATTCAAAATTTTCTTAAATGGTACTTAATGGTCTCCATGGCAGTCCATATAAATATGGGTGTTTGTGGGTTTGGTCCTTAATGGTCATGGTCTCTAATGGACATGGTCACTCTTTGTCCACAAAGAGTAAATGGACAAACGGATATGGGCTAATGGACATGGGCTCGCCCATTTGACAGCTATAATGGCTTGGGCTAGATAAGGCCATGGCTTGGGCTAGATAAGGCCATGGCTTGTGAGAGTCAATAAGACCAAGAGGAAGTCTGAGTCCTGGAGGAAGGGGGTAAAAAAGAACCATGGTCCACGGCAAGCTAGACGGAATATGGATGGACCAATCGACAAGTGCTAAAGCAATTGTATCAGGTCCCAAAATGGTATATTTCAACACGAACTTTACGCGTCGTGCCTTTTTCCTTCACGAACTTTGTATTAGTGCGTATGTCATCATGAACTTAAAACATTATCAAAAATCTTATATGAACTCTCAAATTTGTTGGTGTCAAAATTGGTCATGAAAAAATCAACGGCTAAAATCTTCCGATAAATATTCCTTAGATAAATAAGAGCTGGAAATATCAAAGAAAACTAGACCGCATAAGCTGAGCCTATTTAAATAAGGATATCATAACAAAACTCTGTGTATTTCATCCTAGACAAGAAATAAAAGAGCTTTTATCCAAAGATGATAAGTTTTACGAAACAATCTTCTGTAAAACAAAATTCAGAAAATTTATGTGGAAATACCTCGTAGGAAAATTCGTGAGCCAATCTTCTCGAATATAGCTTTCGAAAAATGTGTACAAAAAGACTTGGGTAAAACAAACGAAATAGTTCCGAAGGTTTACGAAGGAGTCAATGGAGAGAATGAAACCGGAAGAAAGGCATCAGCATAAGCAACCGCACTCTCCTACTCACCCTCTCCTACTCGCCCTCTACAACTCGCCCTCTGCTACTCTCGCTCTGCAACTCTCCCTCTACAACTCTCCCTCTACAACTCGCCCTTTGCAACTCACCCTCAGCAAACTCGCCCTCTACAACTCGCCCTCTCCTACTCTCCATCTTCGAACTCGCCATGAGGCGAGTAAGATCAGTCGTTTCCAACTCGCCATCAGGCGAGTAGGATCGAACACGTCCAACTCGCCATCAGACGAGTAGGATCAGGTTCGTCCAACTCGACACCAGGCGAGTAGGACCGACTACGTCCAACTCGCCATCAGGCGAGTAGGATCAGACTGGTCTAACTCGCTATGAGGCAAGTAGGATCAGTCTTGTTCAACACTCGCCATCAAGCGAGTAGGACCACCCACGTCCAACTCGCCATTAGGTGAGTAGGATCAGGCTCATCCAACTAGCCATCAGGCGAGTAAGACCGACCACATCCAACTTGCCATCAAGTGAGTATGATCAGACTCGTCCAACTCGCCATGAGGCGAGTAGGATCATTCTTGCCCAACTCGCCATGAGGAGAGTAGGATAAGTCTTGTCCAACTCGCCATCAGGCGAGTAGGACTAACCACGTCCAACTCGTCATTAGGCGAGTAGGATCAGGCCCGTCCAACTCGCCATTAGGCGAGTAGGACTGAACACATCCAATTCGTCATCAGGCGACTAGATTTTCGTCTTCGGGCCTTGACTAAACTGTTTCTTGTTTCATCTTGATTGGAATTACCGTTGAAAATTTACGATAAAATCACAAGACTTATTTTCTCATATATGTTCAAATTGATCGTATAAAACGGAAAAAGTTGACTTAACACCAAATTTCCTCGACTATACAAGTTATTTGAACTATTTTACAAAACCACCAAAGGTGTTCTCTCAAAGAAATTGTAAAAACGTTTAAATCAAAAAACGGCCCGAAAAGGTCTAAAATGCGGCTAAAAGCCCACTTACAATTTTAGACAAAATCGAGCCCAAGGATATTATTTTCATATATCTATTATTTGTGGAAGAAGATAAATGTCAAGTTAGAAGATAAGTGTGAAGTTTCAAGGGATAATCATGAACATCAAAGAAATATGGAATATTTCCGCGAAGCGATAAACACAACCCGCGGGCATAAAACGAAAGGGAAAACCGACCTAGGAGGAGTCCATAAGAGATGCTAAGGCGAGAGGTGCAAAGGCGGATTATTTAGACTCTATAACTATCTGCACTTAGAAACCTTAGGCTTTATTCTCGACAAGTTCGTTTTTTATGACTGACACTCGATTACTAGACGAACTCGGCAATACAGTTCGATCTCTTGTTCCAATATTTTAATTGAACTACGTTCGGCTTGATCTTCGAAAGGGGTACGTAGGCAGCCTTTCATAAGGTCCAGTCCAAAATCTTTATAACCGTTTTAGTCTTTTTCGTGTAATGCAGAGCGAGTTACGGCAACATAGGTTTTTCTCGACATAGGTGGTAGTGCTAGCTAACTTAGTCTCGTTTTACTGCTTTTGTTAGACAATTTCCTTTGTAATCCCATTTCCAGACAAGCTTCTTGTATGCTTTTTTCTTTGGAACGCTCATACACAAATCGAAATATAGATCTATTGTTTTCTAAATCCGTTTTGTTATCTTTCCATATTTTCCGCATTTATTTGGTCACCTGTCGTTGAATCTCGCATATAATCATGACCTCAAGGGAAGTTAGGGTTTCCTGGAATTCCTCTGATTACGGAAATAAACGGTGTGAATTTTGGTTCCCACAGTTTGGCACTAGAAGGGGGGGGGGGGGGGGTACTGATTACTCTAACTAACTACCGAAAAACACTTGATCGAAACCACGTCTGGAAATATGAAATACAAACTTGCAGCACTGACTACTTCTATGGCCAACGCTTACGCAAACGCTGTAGTGCTCGACAAAATCGAATACCTAGTTGCAACTTTTTGCCACAGGAAGAGCACCAAAACGATCTCGTGATTTCTCTGTCTAAACAGAAAGGGCAACGATAAAATCTATCCAAACCCCGTAGAATTTCAGTTGGATAAATCTCAGCGCGTAAGGTTCAACCAAAAGAATTTTTACGAATACTTTTTAGAAAATAAAACTTGCTCTCCTCAAAGTCCCAGAGAAAATGTAGATTACTCCCGGAAATAGAAGATCGGCAAATCGAGATGCCAATTCTCCATTGTTGTATTTCTTTCGAATAATTTTCAAAGAAACAAAGTTAATCTCTATTGAATCACTCGAAACATAAAACGGCTGACGAAGACTAAAACGGGAGACTGTATCCCTCACTGCTAAAATGTTTCTGAAACCATAGATTTCGTAAAATTAAAGCTTCGATTCCATAGTAACATATTCCGTGAATTCTTGATGATTGACACCCAAGCTTACTTTAGAAAACTAATCAAAAATTCTTCGGATCAATCCAACGGAAACGAGAAAATTTCTGATCAAGATTAGTCGCGACAATTAAGCCCATCACAGCCAGAGTTTCTGATACCAAAACCAAGATACTAAATTGTGTAACAGCCGCAAAACGTGAATTTTCCAAAAAGTCGAAAACATGTTTACGAAGCAGCTTTCGTAAAATTAAACTCATAACATTTTACGGAATAACTTTCTTAAAATTAAGCTTAACTCATATAATATCGTTCGTAAAATTAAACGAGTTAATGTTTTATGATACAGCTTTCATAGAATAAATTTGAAAATATTTACTAAACGACTCTCGTAAAAAAAACCTCCAAGCGATTTGACAACCTTCGAAAAATCAAACAAAGATCATACGGAAAGACTCTCGGAGAAGGAAAGGTTCCTACCCAATGGTATACTTTCTATAGTCTTCACGTCTTCATGATCCACAATAGCTTGGATTGCATGAGAGTTCCATGTTCTCGATGTCACATTGATAACATAATCCACTGTCAATTTGGGGTCTACATTGAGTTGATTACTAGTTGCTTGTCTCTGGCGAGTGGATGGGAGCCAGGGGTCATTGCATACTAAGATAGATGACCCTGATCCCACCCTTTTGATTATTCTTATGCTAACGAGAGATCTAACAGATACAATATTTTGCCACCCACAGGATGGTGATTACGATCTAATCGGTTCCAAGGGTGATGCATTCTTGTTGTCTCATCCTTTGAAAACTCGAGAAAATAATGTATTTGGTTTCTCGATCAAGCGCCATAATTGTTTTCCCAATATGGTTGTGTTAAAATATGCCAGATCTTTAAATATGAGACCTTCATCATCCTTATGATGACATAATTTATACGAAGACTTCCAGTGCATACCTTTTGTATTTTTCCCTGGGCTCCACCACAATTTTGCAACCGCACGCGTCAGTTTCTTTGTTACTGCCTTGGGAATTCTAAATCAGGAAATTACATGGTTTGGTAGAGCAGAAACCAATGATTTGATGATTACCTCTTATCCAACTCTTTTGAAGAATTTTACAGTTATTCCATTTTTCTATTATTCAGTATGTCCTGAATGAAACCGAAAATTTGCGTTTTTTATCCACTCATACTCTCTCATATACCCAACGAGACAACCTCTCTTATATTCTGAATCTATACGGAATCCCTAATATATCTCACAGTTCCTGACGTCTAGGTTCCTCAATATTCAACCAAAACTGAATTGATGATTTTTGGAAGTTAATCAACTAGCCTGACACTTTTTCATAGTCCCTCAGTATTTGTAGAATAGTTTGACATTCGTCGCTCTGTGCCTTACAAAAAAAAGTAGGCCATCGTCCACAAAGAGAAGATGAGATATCAAAGGAAAGGTCCCTGCAACCTTCATTCTTGTTAGTTATTTTTCTCTTCCAGCCTTTATGATGTTTGCGATTAAATCTTCTGTGCAGAAGATAAATAAACAAGGAGATAATGGTTCCCCCGGTCGTAACCCTCGTTTATGATTTATGAGTCCTCGAGGATGTCCATTCAATAACACTCGGTATTGTATTGAAGATATACATTCCATCATTAACCGAATACAGTGGGGATCAAAACCCATCTTGTGAAGCAATGCCTGAATAAATTCTCACTCCACTCTATCATAAGCTTTGATCATGTCTGTTTTGATTGCCATAAACTTATTTTAGCATAATTTTTTAGTCCATGACCCATGAAACATTTCCTATTCAATGAGGATGTTATCCGAGATCAATCTTCCAGCCACAAAGACCAAATGAGTTTCCAAAACTAATGTGGGGATTCAGCCTTTGACATAAAAACTTAGAAATTATCTTATACCCTACATTTCAAAGACTATCAGCCTCCGTTTTCTTCATTCTTGTAGGTTGCTCTGTCTTTGGAATTAGGCAAATATTTGTAATGTTTAACCGTGGATTTAGCAGTGTAACGAGGACTGATCTCCTCCATGAATAACTCGAACACATCTTCAGAAACATATGATTCACCCGAATCTACGGTTTGTAATGATGCTCCATAAGGATTTGTTCTAGCAGGCAAATGTTGTATTCCTCCTCCAAGAAAATATTTGTTCCCATACACAACTACTCCCGTATGCCTGGGTATGCCATATTTAGACAACGAAGAAGAAGATTACAATACTTCTTCCTAACAAAATACCTAAGGAAAACCACACTTGATTTGATATCAAAAGCAGAAGCTAAGACACAGTCAACAACATTGATACTTTAACAAACATAGAGACATGGCACTATCTAAAGTGGGTAAATTTGCAACCTGTTCAAGAAGGTGTAAGCCTTGAGCCTTATGAATCGAACTGAAGCAACACTTCCCGGCAAAAAAGGGTTAAACTAGTTTGGGCTTTCACTCAAATTAATAACTTGTAAGAATATGTGTAGGAGAGAGAAAGAACGACCAGACACCTTCGATGACCTTTCCCAAAAGAGAAGTAGTGAGCCGACGTGCCAAACCTCTGGTTATGTTTAAGATACATCAAATATTTAAATTAGGGTTTTGAGAATCTATAGGATGAAACAAATACCGTGTGTGAAGAATCGTAGGATTTTGATGAAACTCATGAAGTATAGAACTGAGCCCACGCAATAAAACAACGAAGAAGGAGAAATAGAAAACAAAGAAGAAGAAATGGAGAACAAAGACGACATATTTATCCATGTGGAGAAGAAGAGAAGAGGATACAAAATTAGGTTAACCATGCTTTTCTGCTTTTTGTATTTTATCTTTCTTTTTTACTTATAAAGTGTATTAACAAAATACCCCATATGTTTCATATTAAGTGTCACTTTAATTTTTTTTTTTTGCTTCAAAATAAGTGTCATGTCATTTTACAATTACAATGCAAATTTTTACATTAAATTCATATTTTACCCTTTTGAATAACCCATATATTTTTATTTAAATTATTTTCATTTAATTAGTTATGCATTAAATAAGGAAATATTAGTCTATTATATAATTTTCCCAATTTTCGTGAAAATTTTAAAGTGGTAATAATAATGAAACAGAGGGATTAATTAAAAAATAGTATATAAATGAATACATTAGGATAATCCTAAAATTTTTTTGTCACAAAAATAGACTTCAAAGAGAAAAATGATCAAAATAGATTTATTAAGGAACGTATATATATTTTTATACCTTTACGGTTAACTTATCTAGACTTAAGGTTTAGAGTTATGAGGTGAGGTTTAATATTTTTAAAAATAAAAAGAAATATTATAATTTTCAAAATAAAAAAGAACTGTTTCAGTCATTTTTAAGGGCTATTTTGGTGACAAAAAGTTAAAAAGACTTTTTGAGAGAATTCCCAATTATATATTTCGATTAAGTTAAATTTTGCCTGATCTAAGAATTTAATAATATTAACAGTAATTAAATTTTTAATGGAAAAAATATTAGTCAAAATTCTCTGGTGACAAACCCAAGTTCTAAGTGTCCTAATTTGCCAATTCTCTCTAATAACTTTGATTTAATCATTGTTATCATTTTGCAGATGTGATTGTGATTGCTGGAAGCCTACATATGATACTCCAATTTATGGCAACTGAAAGAGAAAAGGAAGCCCAAGAAGTTTACATTCTTAAGCATTTAAGGAAAATGAAGAACAACTGTAAGTTGCTTAACAAAATACTGAAGACCAAGCAGAGGACTACGAGCTGATCATCTATAATACCATCAAATTCATAGCTTTTATGTTTTCTTAGCAAACTCTATGTATTTATCTTTATACAATTTTATGTTTTAAATTTTAAATTAAAATCTTTAATCTCAATGTCCATATATTAAATTAATATTTCAGTCGTACATCAAAAAAATATATTTAACAATCCCAATTTTTGGTATATGTTAAAAGGTTCAATAGAATTGATTTGGTTATCTATGATACCAAAGTGTGGTTACCTTTTAGGCACACATCTGTTTAGAATTTCAGAGTAAAGTGTGCTTGAGTTGGAATAGTAGAAAGATGAGTGACCTATCAAAAAGTGATTCACGATATCGTGCGAGTGAGGTCAAAGCACATGAAAAGATTATGTGGTGATTACATGGTCAGCAACAAGACTTTCGAGGCTTCGAGAAATTAATGCACTGCCCGTTGCACAACATGGGGCCCACAGGCCGAGTGAGCATGAATGGGAGGCTCATTAGTTATGGGCGGTCAAGGTGTTACAAGTGGTATTAGAGCTGAACCTAGACGAGTGTGGAGTCATGAGGATTCACACTAATATGGGTAACGATCCTGAGGTGCAATGGGGACGTTCACTTCTCTGAGAGGGGCTGAATTGTAACATCCCAGTTTGTGGTATTTGATGGAAGGGTTAAAAGAACTGATTTGGCTACATATGTCACGAAAGTGCACTTACCTTTTCAGTCACATATCCATTTAGAAATCTAGATTTAAGCGTGCTTGAGCTGGAGAAGTGATTCGCAGTATCGTGCGAGTGAGGCCAAAGCACGGGTAAAGTTCTTGTGGTGATTCCAAGGTCAGTAAACATGACTTTCGAATCTTTCAAAATATCAATGCACCGCCCGTTGCACGGAATAGTTGTGAGCGGGTGTGGGAGCCCCATTAGTCGTAGGGTCGAGGCGTTAAAAGAATAGGTTTGTGGAATATGTTGGAAGGGTTAAAAGAGTTGATTTGACTATCTATGAACCAAAGTGCATTTACCTTATCGATCACATATTTTTTTAGAACTCAAGAGTTAAGCATGCTTGAACTGGAGTAGGGTAAGGATAGGTGACCTATCGGTATCATGCAAATGAGGCCAATGCACGTAGAAATGTCATGTGCTGATTGCAGTCTCAGTAAACAAGACATACGAGCCTTTCAAAAAATTAATGTTTCGCCCGTCGCACAGAATGGGGCCCATGGGCCGAGTAAACGGGCGTGCGAGGCCCACTAGCCGTGGGAAAGCGGAGCGTTACAATTGGTATCAAAGCTGGTTAGCCATCTCGGTTCTGACTTGAAAGGCATCTTGAGACATGTCATGGTGCACAACGACGTTTCGCTCTGTGAGTGAGAGTGAATTGTAACATGCCGATATTTAGTATATGTGGAAGCCTTAAGAGAGTGATTTAGGTACCTATGTCACCTAAGTACGCTTATCTTTCCGGGCACACATCCGTTTAGAACTCCAGAGTTAAGCGTGCTTGAGCTGGAGTAGTAGAAGGATGGGTGACCTATCGGAAAGTGATTCACGATATCATGTGAATGAGGCCAAAGCACAGGAAAATGTCATGTGGTGATTGCAGGGGTCAGTAAACAAAGCTTTCAAGCCTCCGAAAATTAATATTTGTATATATTAAATTGGAAAAATATATTATAGTTGCTTAGGAGTCATTAAGTTTGTAACTACTTAAAGTTTTAAAGGAATACTAAACTAAAAGTAATATAACTTTCATGTTTGACAAATTAATTTAACTTTGAATACCCGCGTCATGAGTGATATCTACAGACTTCCAAAATTTGCTGCCATAAACTAAAAACCCCGAGTCATTAAGTTGTGTATATGCTTAGAAAGCTATGTTTGGAACTGAATATTGATAGTTTAGTTTCTACCCACTTAACTGATTGAATGACTTTGACTTGTATCCACTAGCCAATTTTGAAAAACTTGACATTTCTCAAATACATGAGTTTCATGTTAGATGACATATTTTCTGGAAGTGATGGACAAAACTTTAGATGGATGCTCTTATTTATAGGAATAGGTTTATCGCATGTTAGAAGTAATGCAACCGAAATTTTATTAGTTAAAATAATCTTAAGTTAAAACCTCCTAATATTTTGGTAATTTTAAATTTATGTGAATCAAAGTGATGAAAATATTTTGCCAACGATATAGTATGATATTATGAAATTTGTATATTTCCCTAATTATCGGTATATTAATGGTGGAAATTAAGTTAGTTACTGCTGATAGATTTTCATGGCACCCTCAATGGTAACGTTTCTTAGATGCAGTTCTTAGCAAATTAATACTACTATTATAATACAATGTTTTATCAATTAAAATATATTTTTAAAAAATCAGCAACATAAACATGCTTCTTACTATTATGCAAACCAACATGAAAACTCATTTTCCTTGTGAATGACAAAATACGGTTGCTTCCTAGCACATTGTGCGAGAGATTGTGTTTTTCGTTCGTGGTATATGTATTACTTCTGAGTGGTTGAAACTTCTTGTGAGGATCTAGATGTCTTCACCAACTGAGAACAATCCGTTGCAAACGTCACATGAAACTACTTTAAATTCATCATGCTTTCCATTTCCCAGATTAAAGCCTCTATTTCCTAATGAAGAGGTGAGAGACAGGCTCTCGTATTCTTTGCTCCCATGAAACCATCAAACTTTTCCAAAGTACTATACCGTCCTTGTTCTGAAAAATAGCATTTTCTTTCCATGACCCATCCATAAAACACCACCGTCCCGGGATGTGAGGTAAATTCCCAAGTTCCCTTTCCCTTTATTGGGTTTCCCGTTGTGTCATTGATGTCTGCGCCGCTTCCCAGAGACTAGATTTAGTTTCTGCCAATTGTAACGTCTATCTTCGATCAATGTCTAAGTTACTAAAAACCATGCTATTCCTTCCTTTCCAAATGTATCAGAGAATCCATGCAAACTGATGATTTTCCATTTTTGTAAGCACTCTCCAAAACAAGTGATCTATATTGACAATAAGTGATGAAGTAAGGAAAATTGATGGGTTCGATTGAATCTGAGAGAGGACCAAACTTAGATAGCCGGTGGGGGGCACTTGAAAAAAACAAGGTTCATTGATTCCTCTTTTGGTCCACATCTTGCAGATTGGGTGTCGCCTTGTATCCATCTGGCCCTCAAATATTTTTTAACCGGAAGACATCCTCGAATTATTTGCCACAAAAATGCTTCATCTTCGGTGGGCATATTATTTTCTAGGCCTGCGCTTTCAAATGAGTGACATTTGGCGCATACATTAGATCCACTTTTTCCGTATCATGATTAACTCTTTTTACTTGATACCCAAATTTAACCGTATATTTCCCATTTTTGGTGAAGTGCCAGCCATCTTGGTCAACCAAAAGGTTCCTACCCATTGGTATACTTTCCATAATTTTCATGTCTTCATGATCCATAATAGCTTAGATTTCCTAAGAGTTACATGTTGTTGATGTCAGAGAACAGTCAATTTGGGGTTTACATTGAGTTGATTACTAGTTGCTGGTCTCGGGAAAGTGGATGGGAGCCAAAGGTCATTACCTACTGAGATAAATGACCTTGATCCCACCCTTTTGATTAGTTTTTGCTAATCAGAGATCTAACAGAGATAATACTTCGCCACCCATAGGAACTTGGGTATGATTTAATTGGTTCCAGGGGTGATGCATTCCTGAAGTATCGTCCTTTGAAAACTCGAGAAAATAATGTATCTGGTTTCTCGATTAAGCGCCATAATTGTTTTCCAAAATGCGAGTCAAGCTCTCTTATATTTTGAATCCCTAATATATCTCGCCGTTCCTGACGTCTAGGTTCCTCAATCTTAAATCCAAACTGAATTGATGATTTTTGGAAGTTAATCAACTAGCCTGACACTTTTTCATAGTCCCTCGGTATCCGTAGAATAGTTTGACTTTCGTCGCTTTATGCCTTACAAAATAATATAGGCTATTGTCCACAAAGGGAAGATAATATACCAAAGGGTGTGCCCATGCAACCTTCATTCTTATTAATTGTTTTTCTCTTTCAGCCTTTTTGATGTTTGCGATTAAAGCTTTCGTGCACAATATGAATAAATAAGGAGATAATGGGTCCCTCTGTCGTAACACTTGTTGAGGAGTTATGAGTCTTCGAGGATGTGCATTTAATAGCACTCAGTATTGTACTGAAGATATACATTCCATCATTAACCGAATCCAGTGGGTATCAAAACCCATCTTGTGAAGCAATGCCTTAATAAATTCTCATCCACTCTATGATAAGCTTTAATCATGTTTTTTTTGATTGCCATAAACTTATTTTGGCATGATTTGTTAGTCCACAAGCCGTGAAACATTTCCTATTCAAGGAGGATGTTATCCGAGATTAATCTTCCAACCAAAAATACCGAAGTTTCCAAAATTAATGTGGGGAGACAACACTTCAGCCTTTGACATAAAACCTTGGAAATTATTTATATTCTATATTGCAAAGACTTATCGGCCTCAGTTCCATTATTCTTGTAGGTTTCTCTTTCTTTGGAATTAGACAAATATTTGTAATGTTCAGCCGTGGATTCAGCAGTGTAACCGGGACTGATCTCTTCCATGCATAACTTGAACACATCTTTAGAAACATATGATTCACCTGAATCTATGGTTCGTAATGGTGCTCCATAAGGAGTTGTTCCAGCAGGAAAATGTTGTATTCGTCCTCCAAAAAGGTATTCGTTCCCATACACAACTACTCACGTATGCATGGGTATGCCAGCTTTAGACAATGAAGAAGAAGACCACAAAAATTCTTCCTAACAAATATACCTAAAGAAAACCGCACTTGATTTGATATTGAAAGCAGAAGCTTAGACACAGTCAACAACATTGATACTTTAACAAACATACATACATGGAAATATCTAAAATAGGTAAATTTGCAACCTGTTCAAGGTGTAAGCCTTGAGCCCTATGAATGGAACTGAAGCAACACTTCGCTGCAAAAAAAGGGTTAAACTTAGTTTCAGCTTTCACTCAAATGAATAAATGGTAAGAATATGGGTAGGAGAGAGATAGAATGACCAGACACCTTCGATGACCTTTCCCAAAAGTGAAGTAAAGCTGACGTGCCAAATACATCAAATCTAAAATTATGGTTTTAAGAATCTATAGGATGAAACAAATACCGTGTGTGAAGAATCGTAGGATTTCAACTTCGGGCGAAACCAATTCCCAGGGTGTGAGAAGACGCTGCAGTTCACCGAGAATGACGTGGAGTGTAGAACTGAGCCCACGCAACAAAATGACGAAGAAGAATAAATAGAAAACAAAGATGACATATTATAACCGTGTGAAGAAGAAGAAATCACTATTGAAGAGAAGAGAAAGCTTTAGGAAGAGAAGACGAGAAAAGAGGATAAAAATTTAGGTTAACCCTACTTTTCTTCTTTTTGTTTCTTATCTTTCCTTTTGCTTCTAAATTGTATTAACAAAATAATTAACAAATATTATATAGATAATTACTTTAGAATAGTCTTAAAAAGGTTTTTGACAAAAATAGCAAAGAGAAAAATGACCAAAATAGATTTTATTAAGTGATGTAAATATACGTTTAACCCTTAGGGTTAACTAATCTAGATTTAAAGTTTAGAGTTATGGGTTGATCTTTTGGAGGCGAGGTTTAAAATATTTAAAAGAAGAAAACTAATATTTTTAAATTTTCAAAATAAAAAGAACTACTTTAGTCATTTTTTCTTAAGAGCATTTTGGTGATAAAAACTTAAAAGGGAAAATTCCATAAAAATACCTCAACTAAATTTCGTTAAGCTTTTTAATACCTAAACTTTTTCGATACCCAGTTTAATACCTCAACTAATTATTTTGTTCATTTTAATATACTAACTTTTAAAACTATGCTCATTTTAATACCCAAACTTTATTTATTTTAATTAAAAATACTACAAAGTTTCAAACAAAATTAAAAAAAAATCCAAAATCTAAGAGAAAATATGTAAATTTTCTAATTTTTTTTTAATATTTAGGAAAGAAGGTAAATAAATTATCAGAATTTTTATAATTTTAATAAAATTAAACTTGAATGTCAAAAAAATAAATTTATTTTCTATTTCTGAAAATAAACTAAATTCAATATTTTAAAATTTAAAATTATATTACAAAATTTAATATTATACAAAATTTAGTTACTTTTATTTTTCAAACAAGCAATAAAATTAAAAATTTTGAGAGTACTTTTGTAATTTTTTGAGATTTTCTAAGTTTCATTTGAAATTTATTAGTATTTTAACTAAAAAAAATAAATTCTAGGTAGTAAAATGGGCATAGTTTAAAAGTTTGTATATTAAAATGAGCAAAATAATTAGTTGAGGTATTAACTGTGTAGCGAAAAAATTGGGGTATTAAAAAGCTTAATGAAATTTAGTTGGGGTATTTTTATGGAATTTTTCCAACTTAAAAAGGACTATTTGAGAGGGTTGTCCTTTATATATTTTAAATAAGTTAAATTTTAAGTGATCTAAAGATATAATTATCTTAACAGTAATTAAAATTTTCATAGGATAAAAATCTTATTTAAAATTCTATTTTGACAAACGCAAGTTCTAAGTGTCCTAATTTGCCAATTCTCACTAACAACTTTGATTTAATCATTGTTATCATTTTGCAGGTGTGATAGTAATTGCGGGAAGCCTATATCTGATACTCCGATTTATGGCAACTGAAAGATAAAAGAAAGCCCAAGAAGTTTACATTCTTCAGCATTTAAGGAAAATGAAGAACAATTGTAAGCTACTTAACACAATACTGAAGAATAAGCAGACGACTACGAGCTGGTCATCTATAATACCATCATATGCGTAACTTTTATGTTTTATTTTATCTAAAGCAAACTCTATCTATTTATCTTTATATAATTTGAAGTTTTAAATTTTAAATTTTAACGTTTAATTTAAGTGCTCATATATTAAATTAAGATTTCAGTCATACATCAAAAAAAATAATTAAAAATCCCAAGTTTTGGTATATGTGAAAATGTTCAGTAGACTTGATTTGGTTACATATGTTACCAAAGTTTGGTTACCTTTCGGGTACATATTTATTTAGAACTTCAGAGTAAAGTGTGCTTGATTTGGAATAGTATAAGGAAGAGTAACTTATCACAAAGTGGTTCACGATATCGTGTAAGTGAGGTCAAAGAACGGAAATATATCATGTGGTGATTGCAGGTTCCGTAACAAGACTTCCGAGCCTGCGAGAAATCAATGCACCTCCCTTCGACTGAGATGAGGCCCACAGGCCGAGTGAGCATGCGTTGGAGGCTCATTAGATGTGGGCGGTGGGGGTGTTACAAGTAGCATCAGAGCCGAACCTAGACGAGTGTGGAGTCAGTGAGGGCTCATACTAATATGGGTAAAGATACAATGGAGACATTGCGTTCTTTGAGAGAGGCTGAATTGTAACATCCTGCTTTTTGGTATATGATGGAAGGGTTGAAAGAACTAATTGGGCTATCTATGTCAAGTCAACCTACCTTTCGGTCACATGTCCATTTTAGAACTTTAGATTTAAGCGTGTCTGAGCTGAAGTAGTGAAATGATGGATGAATTATCGGGAAGTGATTCCCAGTATCATGCCAATGAGACCAAAGCAAGGGTAAAGGTCTTGTGGTGATTGCAAGGTTAGTAAACAAGACTTTCAAGTCTTTCAAAATATTAATGCACCGCCCGTCGCACGGAATAGCTAATTGGTTACCTTTCGGGTACATATTTATTTAGAACTTCAGAGTAAAGTGTGCTTGATTTGGAATAGTATAAGGAAGAGTAACTTATCACAAAGTGGTTCACGATATCGTGTAAGTGAGGTCAAAGAACGGAAATATATCATGTGGTGATTGCAGGTTCCGTAACAAGACTTCCGAGCCTGCGAGAAATCAATGCACCTCCCTTGCTTTGGTCTCATTGAGCGGGTGTGGGAAGCCCATTAGCTGTGGGCGGTCGAGGCGTTACAAGAATAGGTTTGTGGTATATGTTGTAAAGGTTAAAAGAATTGATTTGACTATCTATAAACCAAAGTGCACTTACCTTATCGGTCACAAATCTGTTTAGAACTCCAGAGTTAAGCATGCTTGAACTGGAGTAGGTAAGGATAACCTATTGGTATCGTGAAGTGAGGTCAAAGCCCGGAGAAATGTCATGTGGTGATTGCAGTGTCAGTAAATAATACATACGATCCTTTCAAAAAATTAATTCGCCGCCTATCGCGAAGAATGGGGACCATGTGCCGAGTAGACGGGCGTGTGAGGCCCATTAGTCGTGGACAGTCGGACTGTTAAAAATGGTATCAAATCTGGATAGCCATCTCGATTATGACTTGAAAGGCGTCTTGAGATATGTTGTGGTGCACAACGAGGACGTTTCGCTCTATGAGTGGGAGTGAATTGTAACATTTTGATTTCTGTGGAAAGGCTTAAGAGAATTGATTTAGCTACCTATGTCACCTAAGTATGCTTATATTTCGGGCACAAACCCGTTTAGAAGTCCACAGTTAAGCATGCTTAAGTAGGTGCAGTAGAAGGATGTGTGACCTATCGGAAAATAATTCACGATATCGTGTGAATGAGGCCAAAGCAAAGGAAAATGTCATGTGGTGATTGCAGCGTCAGTAAACAAAAATTTTTGAGCCTCCGAAAATTAATAATTGTATATATTAAATTGGAAAATATATATTGTAGTTGCTTGGGAGTCACTAAATTTGGGACTTATTTGTAACTACTTAAAGTTTTAAAGGAATACTAAATTGAAAGTAATATAACTTTCCTGTTTGAAAAAATATTTAACTTTGAATACCCGCGTCATGAGTGATATCTACAGACTGTCCAAAATTTGATGCCATAAAGTAAAAACCCCGAGTCATTAAGTTGTGTATATGCTTAGAAAGCTAGGAATGGAACTGAATATTGGTAGTTTGGTTTCTACCCACTTAATTGATTGAATGACTTAAACTTCTATCCACTAGCCAGTTTTGAAAAACTTCACATTTCTCAAATACATGAGTTTCATGTTAGATGACATATTTTTCGGAAGTGATGGACAAAACTTTAAATGGATGTTCTTATTTATAGGAATATGTTTATCGCATGTTAGAAGTAATGCAACCGAAATCTTATTAGTTAAAACAATCTTATTAGTTAAAACCTCCTAAAATTTTGGTAATTTTAAATTTATGTGAATCAAAGTGATGAAAATATTTTCTCGACGATATAGTATGATATGCTGAAATTTGAATATTTGTCGTAATTACCGATATATTAATGGTGGAATTTAAGTTAGTTTCCGCTGATAGATATTTATGGCACCCTCACTGGTAAAGTTTCTTAGATGTAGTTCTTAGCAAATTAATACTATTATTCAAATACACCTTTTAATTACACTAAAATATATTAAAAAAATTTCAGCAACATAAACAGACTCCGTTAAGATTCTGCAAACCAACTTGAAAACTCATTATCCATCTGATCTGACAAAAGATGGTTCTTTCTAACACATCGTGCGAGACTCTCCGCCCTTTCGTTTTGCGTTCGTGGTACATGTATAACTTCTTAGTGGTTGAAACTTCTTATGAAGATCTAGATGTCTTCCAAATAAGTTGCAAAAGTAGGCCAGTCTTCTTGTTATGTAACCATCTTCACCAACTGAGAAGGTCAATCTTCTTAATATGTAACCATCTTCACCAACTGAGAACAATCTGTTGCAAACTTCACATGAAACTGCTTTAAATTCATCATGCTTTCCATTTACCAGATTAAAGCCTTTATTTCCCAATGAAGAGGTGAGAGACTGGCTCTCATATTCTTTACTCCCATGAGACCATCAAAACTTTCCAAAATACTATAACGTCCTTGTCATGAATAAAAAGTTATTTTTTCCATGACTCATCCATAAAACACCACTGTCTTGGGATGTGAGGTAAATTTCCAAGTTTTCTTTCCCTTTATTGGTTTCCCGTTGGGTTATTGGTGTCAGCGCCGCTTCCTAGAGACTAGATTCAGTTTCTGCCAATTTTAATGTGCCTCTTGGATCAATATTAAAGTCAGTAAAACCACATTATTCCTTCCTTTCAAAATGTATCAGAGAATCCATGCGAACTGATGATTTTCCATTTTTGGGAGAACTCACCAAAACAAGTGATCTATATTGACAAAAAATGATGAAGTAGAGAAAATTGATGGGTTTGATTGAATCTCAGAGAGGGGCCAAACTTGGACAGCGCGAGGAGGGGGGGTGCCCTCGGAAAAAAAACATGGTTAATTGATTCCAGTAGTCCACATCTTGCACACTGGGTGTCGCATTGTATCCCTCTGAAACTTAAATATTTCTTAACCGGAAGACATCCTGAAATTATTTGCCATAAAAAATATTTCATCTTCGGTGGGCATCTTATTTTCCAGGTATGCGCTTTCACAAGGAGTGACATCTGGAGCATACATTGGATCCATTTTTTTTGTATCATGATAAATTCTTTTTACTTGATACCCATATTTAACCGCATATTTCATATTTTTGATGAAGTGCCAACCATCTTGATACGCCAAAAAGTTCCTACCCAATGGTATACTTTCTATAATCTTCACGTCTTCATTATCCATAATAGTTTGGATTGCCTGAGAGTTCCATGTTCTTAATGTCGCATTGATAAGAGAATCCACTGTCAATTTGGGGTCTACATTGAGTTGATTACTATTTGCTGGTCTTGGGCGAGTGGATGGGAGCCAGGAGTCATTCTATACTGAGAGAGATGACCCCTGATCTCACCCTTTTGATTACTCTTTTGCTAACCAGATATCTAACAGAGACAATACTTCACCATCCATAGGATTGTGAGTATGATCTAATCGGTTCCAGGGATTACGTGTTCTTGAAGTATTGTCCTTTGAAAACTCGAGAAAATAATGTATTTGGTTTCTTGATCAAGTGCCATAATTGATTTCCCAACATGGTTTTGTTAAAATCTACCAGATCTTTAAATATGAGACCTCCATCATCCTTATGATGATATAATTTATCTGAAGCTTCCAATGCATACCTTTTGTACTCCCCCTGAGCTCCACCGTAATTCTGCAACCGCACTCGCCAGTTTCTTTGTTACTGTTTTGGGAATTCTAAAGAAGGAAATTACATGGTTTGGTAGAGCAGCAACCACTGATTCGATGATCACCTATTTCCCCCCTCTTGTGAAGAATTTAAAAGTTCCTCCATTTATTCTATTATTCAGTCTGTCCTGAATGAAACCAAAAATTTGGGTTTTTGATCCACCCATTCTCTCTGGTATACCCAAATACAAGTGCATCCCTCTTATATTATGAATCCCTAATATAGCTCGCAGTTCCTAAGGTATAGGGTCCTCAATCTTAAATCCAAACTGAATTGATGATTTTTGGAAGTTAATCAACTGGCCTGACACTTTTTCATAGTCCTCAATATCCGTTGAATAGTTCGACATTCATCGCTATGTGCCTTACAAAAAAAATAGATGAGATACCAAAGGGAAGGCCTGTGCAACATTCATTCTTGTTAGTTTTTTTGTCTTTCAACCTTTATGTTGTTTGCGGTTAAAGCTTTCATGCACAAGATGAATAAATACGGAGATAATGGGTCCCCGTATTGTGACCCTCATTGAGGAGTTATGAGTCCTCGAAGATGTCCATTCAATAACACTCGGTACTATACTAAAGATATGTATTCCACATTAACTGAATCCAATGGGGATCAAAACCCATCTTGTGAAGCAATGCCTGAATAAATTCTCACTCCACTCTATCATAAGCTTTAATCATGTCTGTTTTGATTGCCATAAACTTATTTTGTCAAGATTTGTTAGTCCACAACCCATGAACATTTCCTATTCCAAGATTAATCTTCCAGCCCAAAGACCGACTGATTTTCCGAAACTAATGTGGGGAGACAACCCTTCAGCCTTCAACATAAAACCTTAGAAATTATCTTATAGCCTACATTTCAAAGACTTATCGGCCTCAGTTTCGTCATTCTTGTAGGTCGCTCTGTCTTTGGAATTAGACAAATATTTGTAATGTTCAACCGTGGATCCATTTTTCATGTGCTCAAAAATGTATTTAGCAAATAAAGCTGATTGTGTTTAATGATCGGCCAAGAATGCTGGAAAATAACGATGTCATTCCATATGGGCTAGGGGATTTCTCCGCGTGCATCATATATATGGCATGCCTAACTTCCTCCTCGGTTGCAATCCTAACCAAACCTCTGATTCGTCTGATGAGAAATACTTGGAGTGATCTCCGCTAAGAAAGTTCCAAATTTTGAGGGTGAGGTGGAGCTAAAGAAATCCTCAAAGTTGTCCACAACGAACTTTTCTACTCCCTTATCCTTTGTTATCTAATCATATTCTTAGTCTTCGTTGTTTTGCTAAGGCATGATAAAATTTAATATTAAGATCCCCTTATGTGTACCATAGGTTCCGACTCTTCTGTTGCTAATATTCCTCCTCATCCTTGGATGCTTCCTGAAGCTTCCCAGAAATGTGTATGATCTCTTCTTGAGACCTAGAGTCATCAGATTGCACTTCTTCCAGGGCTCTTGGGAGTTCACTGATTTTTTCCTTCCCATATTGGGGGTTGATCTTCCTCCATCTAGCAATTTCGTGAAAACAATTTCTTAGTTTGGTAATAAAGTCCTGCTCAGGAGAATCCTCTACATTGACCCAACCTCCCTCAATGGATTCCAATAACCATCATGCCCTATCCATCGTTTATCAAACCGGAATTGTCCCTTTTGTTTGGAACCTTATCCTCAAGATAAACTACAACTAATCGATGATCAGAGCCTACCAATCATAAATATTTCGTATAAAAACATGAAAATAAAGTGTGTCAATCTTCATTTGCTAGTCTCCAGTCAAGCCGACACCTTATCATTTCATTTCCTATTCTTCCTTGCTAAGATATTTGGTTTTCCAGAGTGACATGTGTCAATAAATATATCTTATGAGGTTCTAAAAGTTCCTTATTTGAGAGATTATCTAATTGTCTCTCTCATATTTTCTTCATTTTTTATTTTTAATTGTGTACATATTTACTTAGATCTTACTATTAGACCTGCTCTAAGCAAATCTCAAAAATGTAATATAATAAAAAAATCTTAGATATTCAGTGCAAATTTCCAAGTAATTTAGTTTACATATGTAAAGTATATAATGATTATTGTGTGTTATTAATACTAAAATTATTTATTAAAGTTTGAAAAATGGAAGAATATTTTCAAAGTTGTCATATCTATATTATTATTTCTTAATATGAGTTTTAAAGATCTCAAAATTTCATACATCAATCTACATTAAAAAAAAATGTATAACAAATAAGAGACAATATTACCAATAAGGATATAAGTCTTTAATATCAAGTTAATGAGAGAAATGTTACCAATAAAAATATACATCTTTGATATTCTTGTTTGTATAATGGAGTAGTTTATTAAAAATGAAACTAAGAGAATAAACTGAAAATTTTTGGGTTGGTCAACATAACAAATAACTCTATTACCCTTAATGAATGGTAGAAAACTTTTTAAAAAGAGATGCAGCAAAAAAAAAAAATAATGGTGTTTTAGGGGCAAAACATATATAATCATCTTTAATAGTATACATGAGTCGAACTTGTTTTTAAAATGGTCATCCAAGAATTACATTTGTTAGATTTCATTTTTAAAGTTCATAATAATAGATTTAATTTATTTATGAAATGCTCAAACATCAACCAAATAAGCTTCATACTCCCATGATATGATGTTTTGATATCTACATATTATCACAATTGTTGCTACTTATTGATAAATCAAGGCTATGCAACATACACACCACATGCATATTCAATGGATCATTAACTCAACAGATTATTCACATTTCTAAGAGATTTCACAAGATAAGCTTCATCACTCTATTGGGATAAATAAATTAGTTAAGCCTCTTACCCATATTTGCCTTGTTGGCTCTTCGTTATTCTTAAATAGCCAACCTATGAGTAACCTCATATGTAACAATACTCCAGCCTTTGAGATCAATCTTGTCCTCAAGGTTGAAATATAGGAAAGTGATTATGCTCTCATCCATCCATTCCCATGGTACTCATAATCTAGAAGAAGCATCTCTTGAGAAAATTGAAGAGCCACATATCTTTTAGAGACAAGATGCTTGGATCCGAGAGTTGAAAATATTTGACACATTTCTCCCCATCCAATACGGCAATGTAACATTTCGAAAAATGGTAGCACTACCATAGTACCAGTCATCAATCTTGTCTTATGGAGCAACTTTACCATGTCCCTTTGTAACTCCATAATTTTTCCTTGACCTCCTAGTTTCCCAAGTTTTCCCTCTTTGGTTAAGCGATTTTCCTTTCAGTTTAAATACATCGAAGTGAGAGTTGATATATTTTGAAGATTACTAATATCTCCCTTCAATTCATGGTTCATTACTAGAGATGTCAATATCTGCTAATTCATGTAGATCAAGCTCAGATAAGTATTGAGTGGCGCAGGCTTGGACAAGTATTTCAAGGCCCATAAACTGAGGGTGGGGGCTTTACGGTACATCCGTGCGGGATAACTTTAAAACTGGAAATCCGTTCAGGCGATCAGTATTATATATGAAATTCTGATTTCTCATTTTTTTATTCGGACAAAATATGAAATTCCTTCTACTCATCTTCAATTCCGACTTCACAGGTTTGATCATATGTGATTTCGACTTATGTTTCTTTTTCCTTAACTGCGACTCTGACTTCTCCTTTATGTTTGATTTCACTGGTGAAAATTTGTAACTTGCATGATTCTATCATATTGTTGTTTCTCATATCCGATGAAGGGTTCTCTCATTCTCTCGTTGCTCCTCGTCGATGAAGATATTTTCGGTTCAAACAGTCAATGATTGCTTATGTTGGGGAAAGAGATCATGTGCTGGTAGTCTTTGGAGGTAACTCTATCACTACAAGAAAACATGGACTTAACAACGAAAGTTTACGAGGAAAATACTTTGTCGTAAACGTACTAGTACATTACTAGGACATTACGACGAACAATAAATTTGTCGTAATGTCCTTGTAATATTACGACAAAATTAATTCCTTGTAATATTACAAGGACATTACAACGAATTTATTGTTCGTCGTAATGTCCTTGTAAAACTACAAGGCTATTACGAAGAATAATATGGTTGGTGAAAACGTGTTTATACTGTGCTTCAGAGAAGTAAATTCATTGTAAAATCCTTGTGGGGGTACTTGTAATAGCCTAGTTAAGGTATTCCTTGTAAATTCGTTGTTATATCTTCACCTACAAAATTCAAAAATTTCCTATATATATGTTCATTCTCTTCATAACTTATCACACAAACAAAAAAAAAGAAAAGAATCAAAAAAAAAATGTCGGATGGTAGAAATATTTACGAGTTATGGAGTTGGATGTATACGCACAAGGATGTTGACGGTAGAGTGACCGATGTATTTCTCAGGGGGCTAGAGACATTCATGTACCAGGCAGGGTGTACGCCGATCACGCAAGAAAGTGGTAAGATGTTATGTCCTTGTCGAAAGTGCAAGAATTCAAAATTTGCTCGTAGTGAAACTGTATGGAAGCATTTATTAAACAGAGGCTTTACACCACATTACTATATTTGGTTTCAACATGGAGAAAGTTATGGTGGAAATGAAGCTAGTAGTAGTAATAGTAACTTTCAGGATGCTGGTAATAGGCAAGAACCATATCATTTGCATAATGAATATAGTTACCATGAGGAGGAACATATGGTAGATCATGATAGGGTTCATGACATGATTACTGATGCATTTTTACCTGAAACCACTACAACAATAGCTGCCGAAAGTGAAAATGTTGAAGAACCAAACTTAGATGCGGAAAGGTTTTATGAGATGTTAGCTGCTGCAAATCAACCAATCTATCCTGGTTGTAGAGAAGGTCTCTCTAAATTGTCTCTAGCAGCTAGAATGATGAATATTAAAACAGATCATAATTTACCTGAGAAGTGCATGGATGCATGGGCCGAATTGTTTAAAGAGTATTTGCCAGAAGACAATGTGTCTGCTGAATCTTATTTATGAGATTCTGAAATTGGTTTATAGTCTTGGGTTGCCTTCAGAGATGATAGATGTTTACATCGACAATTGCATGATCTATTGGAGGGATGATGAGAAGTTAGAAGAGTGTTGTTTCTGCAATAAACCCTGATTCAAACCACAAGGACGTGGGAAGAATAGGGTACCGTACCAAAGGATGTGGTACCTACCAATTACAGATAGGTTGAAAAGGTTAAATCAATCTGAGAGGACTGCTGGAGCGATGAGATGGCATGCTGAACATGTCCAAAGGGATGGCGAGATCACTCATCCGTCAGATGCAAGAGCGTGGAAACATTTCAATACTGTACACCCAGATTTCGCTAGAAATATTCGGAATGTCTATCTTTGGTTATGTACAAATGGATTTAGTCCATTTGGAATGTCTGGAAGACAATATTCTTTGTGGCCAGTCATTTTTACACCGTACAACCTCCCACTGGAGATGTGCATGGAACAAGAATTTCTATTCTTGACCATATTAGTCCCTGGTCCAAAGCATCCAAAACGGTCGCTAGACGTTTTTCTTCAACCATTGATACAAGAGCTGAAGGACTTATGGTCATCAGGAGTGAGGACGTATGATTGTTCCTTGAAAAACAATTTTACGATGAGAGCAGTTCTGCTATGGACTATAAGTGACTTTCTTGCTTACGGGATGCTTTCTGGATGGACAACACATGGAAGGTTATCTTGTCCATATTGTCTTGGAATGACAGATGATTTTCAACTGAAGCATGGTAGGAAGACATGTTGGTTTGATTGTCATCGTCGATTTCTTCCCCTTACTCATTATACCGAAGAAACAAGACATTGTTTAGGTACAAAAGAGTTGTCAGAGACAATCCTCCTCCATATTTAACTGGAGAACAAATTGAAGAACAACTTGATCACTATGGAGCTTTGGAAACAGTTCCTCGTGTAGGGAACTGGCATATTCCTACAAATATGCCTGATGGGTATGGAGTCACTCACAATTGGCACAAGAAGAGTATATTTTGGGAGCTGCCTTACTGGAAGGATCTTCTTTTGCGGCACAACCTTGATGTGATGCATATAGAGAAGAATTTTTTTGACAACATCATGAAGACAATACTAAATGTTCAAGGGAAGACAAAAGACATCAAAAAGTAAAGATTGGACTTACCAGATATTTGCTCGAGAAGTGAGTTGCATATCAAGAGCAATGGAAAGGTTCCAATTCCCATCTTCCGATTGTCATCAGAAGCAAAGATGACTTTGTTCAACTGGGTGGCATCAGAAGTGAAGTTTCCTGATGGTTATGTTTCTAACCTCTCAAGATGTGTTGAACAAGGTCAAAAGTTTTCAGGAATAAAGAGTCATGATTGCCATGTGTTTATGCAACGACTACTTCCATTCACTTTTGCTGAGTTGCTTCCAACAAATGTACATGAATCACTTGCAGGTAAAATATTTTTATTATTACATAATAATTTATGTGTTATGATATGTTAACTATGATACATATGGGGTATTTTTTGGTAATATATAGGCATTGGAGCATTCTTTAGGGACTTAAGCACACGTACGTTCAAAGAAGACGACATGCAAAAACTCCACGAGAATATTCTGATCTTAATCTGCAACCTAGAGAAGATATTTCCTCCTGCATTTTTTGACGTCATGGAACATCTCGTTGTCCACCTCCCGTACGAGGCATTACTTCGTGGACCTGTTAATTATGGATGGATGTATCCTTATGAGCGCTCCATGAAACATTTGAAAGGGAAAGCAAAAAATCTTGCAAAGGTCGAAGGGTCCATAGTTGCGGGGAGCTTGACTGCAGAAACATCGCACTTCACATCATACTACTTCGCACCAGCAGTTCGCACTAGGAAGAGGGTTCCTAGAAGATATGATGATGGTGGGGTCATCCCAACATATGCAGTTGACGGTGTACTAGACATTTTCTGCCAGATTTGACGGTTTGGTGGTAAACTGAAAGAAGTTTGGTGGTCTAGTGAAGATGATAAGCATAGTGCCCACACTTATATTCTGCTCAACTGCGAGGATGCAGTGACGCGTTCGTTTGAAAGGTAATTAATATATATTGTTTTAAGTTAAATATTAAAGCTATTAATGTTTTGAAGTTATTTAATTTATATTTTTTTGTGTATCTTTTTTGCAGCTTGTTTGTTACGTAAGTTGAAGAAGCAATACCAGGAATATCCGCAACTGAGATGGAGAAACGTAAAGATCAACACTTTGTCAAATGGTTAAAGACTCAGGTAAATTTATATGTTAAACATTATAGTATAATATTTACGAGTCTAACGCTAGCTATGACTTTTATGTAGGTTGATTATGATGATCCACACTATCCGGTATGGTTTCATGATTTGGTCTTAGGCCATGTAGCAAAGGTGACCACATCACCTATGTATTTCACACGAGGTTTTACCTTTCACGCTTACGAGTATGGAAAATGGCGGACAACAAGTAACTACAGAGTGTGTGTGACAGGCGAAACAGACTTTTACGGGATTTTACAGGAGATTATTCAAGTTGAGTTTGTAGGGTTACTGAAGTTGAAGTGCGTTCTCTTCAAATGTGACTGGTTCGACCCCGTTCTGAACAGAGGTACTCGGATTAACAAATTCGGTGTTGACGATGTCAATTCTAGAAGAAGATACAACAAATTCGAGCCTTTCATTTTAGATTCTCAAGCCTGCCAAGTTAGCTTCATTCCATACCCACGCCTTAGGGATTCCGGAATAACTTGGTTAGCGGCTATCAAAGTTACTCCTCGTGGACGAATAGTTGCTGGAGAAGAACCAACTTTGCAAGAATAAGCGTGTATCACTGAGGTTGTAGTACCTGAACAACATACCGATGACATTCTTCTCATTGATCCGGAAAATCGTCAATATGAAGATATTCCCGATGATATGACGGATGAAGCAGGTGAAGACGAGTTTAGTGAAAATGATGATGATCATTGTACTGATGTTGATGATGACTCGAATGACTCAGAATGAATGTAAACAAATGTTTTCAATATTTAAATATGTGTAAGACTTCAGTTATGTGTTATTCAGTTGAATTTTAGAACTTAAAATTCGAATTTTAAATAATTAATTAAAGTATTAAAACATAATTGAATTTCATTAACAAATTTCATTAAGGGTTTAGGGTTTATATTTTTATATATCACCAAAAATGAGGGCTTAGAATTTAAGGGAAATGGGATGAAGTGTGGAATATAGATGTGAAGTTATAGATTTGGGGTTTGGCGTTTAAGGATTTGACTTAGAGGGTTTTGGATATATTCGTATTAAATTCGTCGTAATGAAAAACACGGGCCTGGTAGTTTCGTCGTAAATGGGCCTATTAAATTCGTCGTAATGTGTCCTACTAAATTCGTCGTAAATTTATCCTATTAAATTCGTCGTAATGCAAAACACGCGCGTGGTAGATTCGTCATAATGGAAGACACGCGCGTGGTAGATTCATCGTAATGTTACGACGAATTTACTAGGACCATAAATTTCTATATATACTCGAGGATCAGTTACGAGGCTTGCCTCGTGCATTCCTCCCAACCTCCACTCTCTCTCTAACTCAAGGTCTGTTTTTTTTTTAGTTTTTTAAATTTTTTTTTAGGTTAGGTAATTAATAGGTGGTTAGTTTAGGTAGTTAGATATAGGAACATACCGTTATTAGAAACTGATTAGAAAATTAATTAGAAAACTGAATAAATATTTTTTAAACACTAATGACTTATTTTTAAAAAAATGGAATAACAATTTTTTAAACTGATTATATATTGTTTTGAAAATCAATAACAACATTTTAAAAAAATTATTATATATAATTTTTAAACTGAATAAATATTTTTAAAAAGTGATTAGATGTTTTTCATTATCTAATTCTATTTTTCCTTTAAATTTAGATGGCACCTAGGAGACGACCCACTTATTCTGATATATTTGGATCTCGAGACGGGACATCATCTAGTTCAGCTCCATCATCTTCAGATCCGGAGGCGGTCCCAGAGTCACATGGAGTTCCTTGGGCTCCTCCTCCTCCTTATGCACCTCAGATACATCACCCGATGCCTCCACCTCCTCCTCCATATGAGGCGCCTCCACCGGCTCCACATGTTGCCTCAGGATCCGGTGTTCATCCCGATTTGTTGGTCCCTCCTTCTGCACCGTACGCTACATATACAGTGGAGGATCTTCTTTCTCAGCCTGGACGAGCAGGATTAAAGATTCTGGACCCCGACACCCCAGAGGGTACTTATTGGTAAGTTATTAATTTTATTAATTGTAATATTTTTAACATTAATTATATTTGTTATACTCATCTAATAAATTCATATTTTTTTCAGGTTTGGCGTGGATAATTGTGTCGGACGTAGTGTTTCTGACACAATCAAAGGCTACTTCGTCGAGGCTCATCCCAACTGGAGCATGACTCCCGAGCACATTAGAACTACGTGGTTCAAATGCTTTGCGGTAACAATTTTCTATTTTCTTATTTAATAATATATTTTTAATTTTTTTCTAATTCATTTAATTAATTTTTTTCTAATTCATTTTATTTTTCATTGTTTCAGCAAAGGTGGCAATGGTCTGTATCAATCAACGAGAGGGTTAAGTCGGAATTTGTTGCTAGAGCAAAGATCCGCCTTTGCAACACCGTCTCAGATTGGAAGGACAAGTGGGAGTACTACGGCTATGATGCCAAACCCACCGAGCTCACGAAAGAGGTATGGGATGGCCTCATCGCCTATTGGAAGTTACCGGGCTCGGTCCGTAAGGCGAACAGTTGCTCTGCTTCCCGTAGGACCAAGGATGCAGATGGTAACTTGCCCATGCTTCATACAACCGGGCAAAACCCCCACGCCGGAGTTCGTCTACGAGTTGTAAGTTTTATTAATTTTAGGTTTATTTTTTATTTTTCTTAATATTATCTTATATAAAAAATTTAAACTTACATTTTATATGCTTTTGTAGGCTAAGAAGACCGGAGTGATGCCGTCTTTGAGTGATCTATTCAAGATCACTCACCAAAAAGCGAGCGGGGCTTTTGTAGATCCACGGTCGGAGAAGCTCTTTCACGACGTGGCTGCTCGGGTTGAAGAGCGCGAGATGCAGCTAACCCAACAGTCTACTGATGGACAGCCCGTCAAATTGTCTACAGCTGAGGTGGACAAGATCTTCGAAGAGGTAAATTTTAGAAATATTTTTAATTTTTAATTTTATAATTTAAAGTAAAGTATATATTATTTCTAATTTTATAAATATTTTTTTTATAAGGTCGCTCCACGGAAGAAGGGGCAGACAATGGGAATAGGATCCGTCAATGACGTTCCAAAGGCGACTTCGTTTTACTCGTCGAGCCGGGATGAGGAGAATGCTCGGTTGAAGGCTCAGGTGGACGACCAACAGGTTCGTTTGCAATCTCTGGAGGATCTTCTCGATGTTATGGCGGTTGGAAACCCTGTTCTACAGAGAGCGTTGGAGGAGAGACGCTGGAATCTCAGCGGACAAGCGCCTCATGTAGACGAGCCTCGAGACACTGCGGAAGAGAACGTGACCTCCAACAACTATTTCGACAATGTCCAACTTTAGTTTTTTTTTTAATTTTAAATATTTTGATATTGTATTATAAATTTAACTACTACTTTATAACTTTTATATATATTCAGTTTTTTATATTTTAAAATAATTTTAATTTTGAATGTTTTAAAAGAATTTTAATTTATAATTTTTTAATATATATTATTTATTAACATTTCCATTTAAATTCCTCGTAAAATTTACAAGGTGGTACTTGTAAAGTCCTCGTAAATTTTACAACTACTTTACATGGAATTCCTTGTTTATTCGTCGTAATGTATTACAACGACTTAACATGTCAGGACATGTAAATTCGTCGTAAAATGTACAAGGTTTTAGGGACTGTTTTACTAGGAAATATTACAAGGAGTTTACGAGGACTTTTTACTAGGCACTTACGACGAAATGGGTCCTACTCGTTTACGACGAATCGTGTTCGTCGTAAGCATTACGACGAATTTACAACGAATCGGGCATTACGACGAGCGTTTTACAACGAATCATGATTCGTTGTTATTTCGTCGTAACATACCCATTACGACGAAATAACTAGGAATATAGCCCTCGTAATAGGGTTGTTTTCTTGTAGTGTATATTTTGCCAGTTATCCCACTTAGTTTTCTTCCACATAATCACGTTCGATGGGTAATTTGTGTGATTGGTTTCTTCTCTATGTCACGGGATTTGCAATGACAAAGGTGAAAGAGATTGTTGAAGATTACTGCAATGGTGATTTGATGAATTTGGAAGATTCAAGTATGTTTTCTTTCTTTGTCTCAAAAATTAGATGAATGATATAAAGATGAAACTAACTGATGCAATCGATGTGAATATAAGAAAATCACACTTGCTTATTTGGATTAACTGACAAATTAGCTTCTTTTTGGGGAGGTGTAAGTGAAACACTCAGATCCAAAAATCTTTAAGAAACAGTTGAAATTTTTAAATAAAGACCGAGCCGATTTATTAATTAAATAAATACAAAGAAAAACTACACCTTTTAAAATGAAATTTGAGATTAAGTACTAAAACTCCCGTAGGTTACAATGAATGTTTTTAATCAAAATTCATAAACATAATCCAAGTTCAAACATATGTTTCCAATGGCCTTTATATATAGCATTGCACTCTGATCCACACAATCAATCCTCACATGCATCACAAAAGAGGCATAAGAATACAAATACTTAGTGAATACAATCAAAGTCACCACATATAACATGTCCTAGCAATTAACATAGAGTCAGAGAATCCATACAAGTAACCTATCATTTTGTTCTCATGTTTACAATTAACCATTCTCAGTTAACTAGTCAGTTTCATTCATATAGTCATTTTTTTGCTTTACATAGCCATTTTTACACATTTATGATTACTTAACAACTTCTACTTATTCTCGACCCTAAGGTAATTTACAAATCAAAGCCAATTCTCGGACATGACAAACTCAATTCTCAGACACAGCCAAAGCCAGGTTTTGGCCTGGAGCTATTGACCATTCGGTCCTTTATACGTCTGAAGCCATATGACCCAGAGGTCCCTTATACAACCTGAAACCATACAACCCTAAAGGTCCCTCATGGCCCGAATCCAACATATGATTGAGGCCAATCATTCGACCCGAAGCTAAAACATGATCATAACATCTTTTTGGTTAAATCAAAAACAGATTTTGATTATTTAAGTTCATTCTCCTAATCTCGTACTTTATTTAGTTAATTTGTTCTGAATCAGTTTCTTTAACATTTTGTTCTTATCATGCCAATTCATTTCAAGATCAGTTCTCCGATTTTCACATAAACATAACAATTTTTAAATAATGTTTGATAAGTATATAGAGTTGCTATTTCCTAGTTTAAGCTTTTTAAGTTTCTCTGTTCTTAATAACATCATGTTACCAAGTTTTGGTTAGTGCAAACTGTTTTAACTTTTCAAGTTTATGAATAAGTGTGTGTTTCGAGCTATAAACAAGTATTTGGATAATTGAAACCAAAATTTAAAATGGGCACAATGGGGTTTGCAATATGATATTATATCTGAACTGAACTCGATACGATATGAACCGAATCTAAACCAAACTTTAAAAATATCCAAATGGATATAAATTTCATGCCTTAAAGATTAAACTTGATTAAACCATAATCTGATTGGACACACAAACGATTATGCCTAAAATCCACAATAATAGCATACGATCTACTTTGAGTCTCTGAAGGCTGGCGTCTCTTCCTCTTGTTGTTTCTTAGTCTCTTATTCTTCATTCCATTTTCTCAAAATGATCCGGAATGTGATATAATTGTCTTAACCGATTTTTAAAGTTAGAATCTCCAGTTGCATTTTCAGATCATCCACACTTTTGTTGAATCACTACAACAATCTGAGTCTAAAATTTGCATAGCCTCTACACAATGATCATGTGTTTTCATCATAATACCATGTAGAGCCTCCCTTTCAATGAAGCTTAAGCGAAATGTCGCGTTTTAAAATTGGATAAGCCTTTAGTAGAAACGAACTTGTTGATCCATGAAAATCGCTACTTCGGATCGTAACTATAGAAGATTGGAACCTTAATTGTCTACACAGCTCGTCCTTGCTCATATACCATTTGTTACGTGAAATGTAACGAGTCAAGTAAAGATAAATATCAATAGTAAAACAACAACTATAACGATAAGATTGTGTTACAAGACTGAGAGATATTAGAGTCTCTCAGTCCCACGAACATGTTAATCTAATCTCTGGATAAACCATGCTCTCAACACACTATGCTACTAGTAGATACACCAAAGTCATACCAAGTCATCCTATACAGTAAGTGCATATTCAACCGATCCTTTACTCAGCAGCTTATTCACATTTCTAGAAGACTTCCCAAGATAAGTTCCATCACTCTATTGCGTTAAATATATTAGTTCAGCTTCTAAACCATTCAGACCTTTGTTGCTTCTTTGGTATTCATAAATAACCAACATTTGGGCAGCCTCATTAACATGATGACCTTGAGATGGACGTCCTTGAGGGAGGTTAAGTCCGGTTGAAATCACGCAGCAGCTCATGCTAGGTAAGGACGCTAATATTGCGCTTAGCGGTCTCCCCAAAGTGGAGGAAGATGGAGAGATTGAAGATACTAAAGACTAGTTAGAAATAACTGTTGTTGTATGTCAGTTTCTTTTGCAAATAAAAATCATTTCTTGAGACAAATTAGAGGACCGTTTATATTTTTCGTTTACATAACTAATACATGGAAGGAGAAGGCCATAGCTGAAGACGATGCATTCAATGACTTTGGTTCTTTCTCAAGAAACCTCAAATCGAACAACAATGCAAGTAATATTGTCGCAGCTACCCCGTGCGTAAGCTTCTTGAACCAGCTTTCGTGAAGCTGTTTCCGCATCAGAAATATCTCGTGTTATTGCCACGGCATCCTGAAAAAAAGAGAGGTAGTTTTGAGAGTTGTTTGTTTACGTCTGAAGGATGTAGAAGAGCCATCAAAGAGAAATGTGCAGTTTTAAAACTAACCTTGTTTGACAATACATTCCATAATCCATCGCTGGCGATAACAATAAAGTCCAACTTGCTTATATCCTCCTCCTAAGAAGGTATAAATAGTACAAAGTGTAGAGTATCAGCACAAGCGCATTTCAATCAGGAAAAAGTCAACACATACAAAATCCTTAAAACAATCTGAGTACCTGAATCTCCGGCTCCGCAATTACATATGGTTTAAGTTGTTTGTCTCCAAACGCCCGGGACACAGCAAGAATTCCACCAACTCGCCATGTTCCTGGTGTATCCCAAGAAAGGAATTAATAAATAAACCAGATACCAACGTGGTATCACATATCTCTAAATTTCATGTCAAGTCACAAAAAGCAGCATTCAATACTGAGTTTTCTTTATGACTACATGAGACATTTTTACCAGCCCAGATGATGAAGCCACCAGCATCTTCAATCCTCTGTCGCTCATCTGATCTATCAGGTTTGTGATCATTAGAAAGTGGAACAGCTACATCAGAAGAAAAAGAGCGTCAGTCACATATGCGTTTAGCAAAAGGTTATCAAAATAGTGTCCACATAGTAAAGAAAGCAAAAACCTGAGTCATTTCTAGACGCTACAACTCTAGAATCACCAACATTAGCAACAATTAACTTATCTCCTACAAGCAAAGCAGTTGATGCGGTTGAGCCAGAGTTCTTAGGCTGTCCTCTCTCTTCAAGGAGATAATCCTCATCCGTCTGCTTAAACACTTGCACTGCCAAAAATAACACTCTCAGAAAGAGAAACAAACAAAAGTAACCTTTTCAGACATACCAATGGCTTTCTTGGTGTCAGATATAAACTCATCATGAGTAACTAAGTTCTTGAAAAGATTGTTTTTAAGATATTCTGCAGTTCTTGCTCCACCGTGACCTAGAGCAACAAAATGCATTAGAATCAACTACATGAGAGAGAGAAAGAGAGAGAGAGAGAGAGAGTACCATCGAAGACGCCGAAGAAGGCAACCATTTGTCCATCAACATCAGAAATTCTAGTCTCGAAGAAATCCTCCATGGTTGCTCGTTTACCCTTGAGACTAGAATACCCATAACTAAACTTCACAGGCCGATTCACCGCTAAAAAGCTTCACCAGAAATAAAAAAAAAAAAAAAATTGACAAATTAGGTGTTTGCTCGCCAGATTTCAAACTTGGGTGAAAGAGAGGGGAACCTTATTCCGCCACCGCTGAAAAGAGCGTTGGGATCTCTGTAAGAAACCATAGCATCAGGCGGAGGATTGGAGGAGGATTCCGCATCCCCACGAGGGGGAGCGACGGAGGAAGAAGATTGCGGAGAAGATGGGTCTGTCAGGATTGGCGTTTGGGAGATCCAGAAGAAGAAAGATAGGGAAAAGAAGAAGACTATGAAGGAATATATGGTTTTCGAGCAGAAGAAGAAGAAAAGAGTGCTTCGTAGGTGGACACATTCAATACGAGCCAGCGAGCACGATAACTAGTTTTTCATTTTTTCCTTTATTATCCTTAAATCCAATCACCCACCTTTTCTCCACAATGTTTTCTTTTCCTGTCGATCATTATAGCAGGGAGAATAACTCCAAATACTCTCATGTGAAAAAAATCATTCTTCCTATCCCCTCTCTATTCTTACTACTCCTTTGTCTTTGAATTCACCATACTAGCCTTTCTTTTTTTTAATATATTTCTTCTCCACCTCACTAATTCATTTAAAATTTCAATTAAATTACCCAACCAACACACAACAACCAAATGGGGACCACAAGCAACCTTAACCAATAGAATTTTTAGCCTTCTCTCTCTCCTGCGTAGAGCTTCTTCCCCACCCTCCATTGGCGATTTTGGAGCTTAAAAATCAGGTAAATCTTGTCCGTTTTTCATGAAATTTTGTGTGAAATGTCTTTTAAATGTTTGTGTATACCATGGGTAACCAAAAAAAATAAGAATTGATGAAAATTTGAGAGAGAGAAAACGATTTTAAAAACTGTGTATATGGATTTCGGGTATAATTTATGTTCGTTTTTGATGAAATTTTTACTGGAAAACTTATAAAGATAAGTGTATATGTCGGCTTGTGTAACAAAAGAAAGATTGAATGAAAATTTTAAGAGATTTAAAAAGATTTTGTAAACTTTATTTATGGGTTTTATGGTATATTTTATATACGTTTTGAGCCCGTTTTGATGATTTCTTGGGTGTAATGTCATTAATATGAAGTATATACCATAGGTAATGAAAAATCCGAACAAAAACGGACTAAAAAGTTGATTAATTAGTGCAAGGATAATTTCTGGGTATTACTAAGATACCCAGTTTTACTGAGGAAAAAAGGTATTACTGATACTACTGGTATTATTATGCCTACAAGTATTACTAGTATTACTGGTTTTACTGTGCATTTAGTATTGAAAAAATTAGTCTTAGTAAGAGTGTACAGCGTGGAAATTAAATTTAAACTTTTAAATAATGCTAATTGTCGTTATTTTTATTTCAGAAAATGCAAAATCCGCATTGTACAATCATTTGTTTTGATTATGGAGGATATTATATTAAAGATGGGGCTGAAATGAAATGGATTTCAGGAGATGGTGAAGGGGAAGATGAAATTCACACTATTGTGTTGAAGAAATCAGTGGAGGAGATTACACACTCTGTTTTGGTTGAGTGTATTTGCAAAAAGATAAAGGTAGATGACTATAAGACGGAAGCGAAGATTAGTTACTTTCCGATGGTAATGTATTCGAACAAGCCATCATATATCTGGGAGGATGAAGACGTTTTCGGTTATCTAATGCAAGTAAATCAAGAGAATTGTAGAAGTGTTCTACATGTGGAGTTTTACAAAACGGATGATGACACTGATTTTTATGGTGGTCTATCGGATAGAGAGGCTACTGAAAGAGGGGCTACTGAAAGAAGAGCTACTAATAGAGAGGTTACTGATAGAGAGGCTACTGATACAGAAGCTATTGATACAGAGGCTACTGAGACAGAAGGTGGTGATGAAGATGGTACTGAGAAGGATGCAACTGATAATGAAGGTACTGGTGGTGAGCTCACACATTACGAAGACATTGAGATGCATGAGAATGTCATCGAAAGAGAAGCAGGACCCTCAGTTGAAGTCGCACCAGTTGTCTATAAGGAGTGGGATGATGGTATGGATTTGGTTTTAGGTCAAGAATTTAGAACCAAGGAGGAAGCGAAAACTCATATTCAGATTGCTTCACATCTGAAGTGTTTTGAGTATAAGGTAATTCAGTCGGATACTAAGAGATATGTGATAAAATGCCGAGGATCCAAAGAAGGCTGTAAGTGGTTTGTGCGTGTTGCAAAGTTAACGAATACAAATCTTTGGTCAGTTAGAAGTTACATCAAGCAGCATAGATGTTCTGTTGTTACCACAAGAACACTGCCTAATAGAAGGAGAGGCACACCAAAAAATCGTTGCATCTGTTTTGGCCCAAGATTATCCCGGAAGTTTTGACACACCACGTCCCAAAGAACTGATCAAGTTGGTTCATCACAGAGTTGCTGTGGATGTATCATACACAACGGCATATAGAGGAAAAAGACTAGCAGCTAATAAAGTGCGCGGAACTCCTGAAGAGAGTTATTCTTTATTATATTGTTATATGCACATGCTGGAGCAGACGAATCCTGACACAATAACTCGTGTGGTCATGGATGAGGGCAAACAATTTAAGTATCTGTTTTGGGCTTTGGGAGCTAGCATAGAAGGATTCCGCGCGATGAGGAAAGTCCTCGTTGTGGATGCAACACACCTGAAGACTGTTTATGGTGGAGTGTTATTTATTGCGACTGCTCAGGATCCCAATCATCACCACTACCCAATTGCGTTTGGCGTTGCAGATGGTGAAAAATATGATAGTTGGCTATGGTTTATGGAACAGCTGAAATCAGTGATATCTGATGTCCCTGGATTGGTGTTTCTTTCGGACAGAAACAAAGGCTTGATCAAGGCAGTACGTCAAGTGTTCCCTCAGGCTGCTCATGGATATTGTATATGGCATTTGTCTCAAAATGTTAAAGGATATGTCCGTAACAACCGAGATACGTGTGCATTTAAGTTTATGGAGTGCGCACACGCTTATACAGAGGCTGAGTTCTTGGACCTTTATGACGCTTTTTGCAAGAAGTATCCTAATGCAGCGGAGTATCTTGACTCTACTTGTGAACAAAAAAAATGGGCTAGATGTTATTTTGAAGGAGATAGGTACAATGTTGACACCACCAATTCAGCAGAATCTTTTAACGGTGTTATTAAGAACGCAAGAAAGTTCACCTTACTTCCAATGTTTGATTTTATCATTGCAAAAATTGCTGAATGGTTTAACCACCACAGGAAGGAGGCAGCTGAAATACCACCCGCACTAAAGCTTGTGCCTATTGTGGAGACGGAAATGTCTAAACGATGTGTTGAGGCAGGGTTTCTTACGGTTGACGAGTTAAATAGCTACCATCTCGAGTACAGTGTGCATGGTAGTAACGGGAAACATTATACCGTGGACATGGCTATGAAGACGTGCACCTGTGAGCAATTTGATAAAGACAAATATCCATGTGTTCATGCAGTAGCTGCTGCAACATTCATGGCTGATAAAGCAGGAAGAGAAGTCCTTCTATCGAAATATTGTTCTAAGTACTATTTGGTGGAGCAATGGACTTTGGCTTATCACAGAACAATGTATCATGTTCCTCATATGTCTGATTGGGTTATACCAGAAGAAGTTAGAGCAATGAAAATACTTCCTCCAGAATTTGAAGTCAAGAAAGGAAAACCGCAACAAACAAGGTTTCCATCAGCGGGAGAATCTCGTGGAAGAGGAAAAAGAGGTAGAGAGAGTGGAAGAGGGAGAGCCACATGCACAGGGAGAGCCACAGGCACAGAGAGAGCCAGAGGAGGAGGTATGGCAGCATATTTTGAATGTGGAAGTGGTTCAGGTTCAGGGGTTTGACTGTTGAAAGTTGTTTATTCGGATTACTAGTATTATTATGTGCTTTTCAAACTACTAGGATTACTGGGATTACTATGTGTTGTTCGGACTACTCAGAACTACCTTGAACTACTATTTGTTTTATGGACTACTAGTATTACTTAGAGCTACTATTCGTAATATGCATGTTTCTCTAAAAACTTATATTTTCGTCTTATTATATGTTTTTATCATATGTAACTTACTTTATTGTTTTTATATGTCTATATATTTTTATAAAAGTAGACAAAATTTTTTTAGAAATTTCATAAAGTCCATAAAAATTCACATTTCCATATAAAACTTCCTTATACTTATATGATTAATGTCTTTATGGAAAGGTCATAATGAAGTGAATAACACAAAATACATTTTTTCTGAAATATTTTTCTACCAATGTTTTGTATTCAATGTTAAACTGTCTAAATGAGGTTGTTTTACTACAAAAGTTTTGTTTTAGATGTGGTATTACTAATAAATGTTGAAATTTTGCAAATGTATTACTATGAATAACGTAGTATTACTACAACCTTAGGTCTTACTATGTTGGGAATGTCTATACACGTTTTACACGTGTGTTGCACGTTTTACATGTGGTTTGGAAATGTTTTACTCGTTTTACATGTGTTTTGCACGTTTTAAATGTTTTGTTTTATAAAATATTGATAATTTCCTAGTAATACCTAGTAGTACAAATTTAATTTTTTAGGCATATTAAAACCTTGTATTACTAGTCCGAACCTGTTTCAACACAAATCATACAAATCCAAAATAACAAACTTCCAAAATATTAAACATCCAACATATTAAACATCCAACATATTAAGCATCCAACATATTAAACATCCAACATATTAAGCATATGTTTAAACATACCATCCTACAAGTTCACTACAAAGCCGAATTAACAAAATATCAAACATCCAAAATATTAAACATCCAACAGGCTTTCTAAGCCTTGGTTTTAGGCTTCTTCTTTGGCCCTTCGATCTCATCGGTATTCATTTCCATGAAAGGAGCGGAAAGCCACTGTGATGGTACACGTACCCTTTTACCAATTGGTGTACCAGGTCTTGTCCTCTTGGCCATTGCCTTTGTCCTACCACGTAGTGGTGTAACAAGAGAATGAGGATTTCCAGCCGGAGGATTTCCAGCCGGAGGAGTTCCAGCCGGAGGAGTTCCATCTGTCTGATCCACAACAGGAGAATGAGTTCCAGCCGTTCCATCCGTCTGAACAAGAACATGAGCAGGAGGAGTTTCATCCGTCTGATCCACAACAGGAGAATGAGGAGTTCCATCATAGCTCTTAAAAATTGTAAGAATCCATCCTGCTTTCTCCTCCTCCGTGTATTTTTTACACTCTTCTTCCTCGGGTTCTTTCTCAGCTTCTTTCTCAGCTTCTTTCTCTAGTCTCTCAATGTCCTCAGGTTCTTCTCCAACCCGAGTCTCACTAATATCTTCCTCAACCCGAGTCTCACTAATCTCTTCCTCAGCCTGAGTCTCACTGATCTCCTCCTCAGTTTCCTTGTTTTCATCTGCCTCGGTTTCATCTTTTTTCTCATCAACCATTTCTGCATCATATGTCTGATCCTCTTCTTCTTCTTTATTTTCCTCCACATCTTCTTTATCTTCCTCAACACCTTTTCTATTAAAATCGCAGTAAAAATCCATTCCTTGGTTGTCAAAACCCATGTCTTGGTTATCAAAACCAATGTCCTGGTTGTCAAAACCACTGTGAAGGATGGGGCTACCCATGCTCTGGTTGTCAAGACCTTTTTTTTTCAGTTTCCTTGCCGTTCTCCTAACCTTCTTTCTCTTGACACCTTGGCCTTTCTCAATGGCATCAAGACGCTTCTCCATTGCTTTCATCTTCATAACCTTCTGTTTTAAAAAATGTTGCTTCTTCTCAATACAATCAAGCCGCTTTTCCATTGTCTCCAATTTCACATTCACTTCAACTAATGAAGTCACCACCATATCTTCGAACCTTTCCAGAAGGTTCTCCATCCCAACATTAGAGGAGGATGCTTTTTCAGACACTTTCTCTTTGTCTTTTTTCTTGGAAAACTCTCTTGCAGCCACATCTAACTCATAGAGCTCTTTCCACCAGATAGGCTTCTCCTTTATAGTAAGCCATGCGCTCAACGCGTTACTTACTCCATCTTCCTTATCATATTCTGGCTCATCCTCTACTATTCGCGCCATGAGAGTTTCTTCAGCAAGAGTAGGAATCAGAACACTTTGAATTGTCTGAAATATAAACCAAAACAATATCGTTTGCACAGATTGTATTTCTGAAAACTTAATAAAAATAACTGAAAGAGATTATTTACCGTGGTGTTTCCAAGAGTTCTGTACAAATCGTCAAGTGGATAGCCCTTCATACTGTCACTTAGGAATCGCTTCTTACACATCCTCGGACAGTTACTCGTACAACCTTCTACTTCTTCTCTATATTTTGCATTCAGAGATGGAATACACTCAAATGCAAGGATCTACATAAAAAAATTTGTCAAAAAACAATCATACAACAAGTAAAATCTAAGTTAAGAATAAATTACCTCTAAAGGAATTATAAATCCTGGGAAGTTGACATTCGCTTTAGGTTTTCCCTTCAGATGCTTCATCACTTTCATAATCGAACGGATATTGTCTTCAAATGTCAAGCGACCCCAAGGAAAGGTTTTACAAACCTCCAAATCATTGGCGACTCTTAATATGAAAGAGTCCATGGATCCATTATACTTTCCGTTCCCTCTGATAAGTGTGCCTAGAAAATACAGTACCGCCATCTTCAGTCGATCCCCACACGATCTCATAGACAACAATTTCTCTTTCACAGAGTTTATTGTTATCTCGCCATGAGTTTTGAAATGCCTATCTACAAACTCGAAACTTCCCAACTTCTTATAATTGGGTGGGTAATCATGGCAGTCTAATCCTGAGATGAGTGCATGCTCTCTCATGGAATACCGAATGGGTACACCATTAACCGCAAACCAAGATGCGTCCCCTGCTCTCTCTAAAGGAATAGTGCGCAGTAGAAGCATCCACATACCCTGGAGCTTCAAGTTTGGTTCTTCCGGCATGTGGAAAAAGTGTCTAAACTGAGAGTGACTTTCAAACCAGGGCAACTCATCTTTTAGCGTTTTGATGACTTCAACCGTCGGGGTCACAGCGCACTTGCTCTGTATCTTACACGTCTTGGTAAACTCGGTGTTCTCGAAGTAGAGATTAGAAGGTGGCAGTGGCTGGCATTCCTGCAAGGCAAATAAAACAAACAAGGTTTTTGAACAGTGAGTCCACCATTTATTCAACTAACCAATACACGAGAAGTAACACATTATTCAACTGAAACAAAAATCATTACCTCGGATGGAGAAACAGAATCATCACTTGAGTTCCCACATATAAGCTCTTCTACTACAGGAGCAGTGTTTCTTTGGGCTCTTGTGGTCATTCTTTTTTTTTTATGGCCTGCCATTATTTAGATCCCCTGAAAATCCAAGAACAACAAAGTCAGTCATCGATCACATATGCTCACACCATATTCACAAAAACTCACCGAAAACTACACAAATTAATTATATTTTATCACAAAATCCAGAATCCAAACCAAATCAAATTTGTTGTTTTAACACATCATTTTAACCATTCTTAGACAATTTATCCAGAAAAATTACAATTTCACAACCATTATTGGTCCCATTTCGCATTCAAACGGAGACAAAAGAATACATCTAACATTTCATCAACCTTTTCCTAAACTTACTATCCATAATAAACTTTTCGTATACCCTATTCAAATTTCGTCTACAATTTACAACTTTTTCCCCAAATTTTGTTTGACCCTAATTATATAATCGGATCTTTAGAGAGACCAAATAAAGAGAAAATCACTTACCAATATGTAAGAAAGTTAGGAGAAAGATGAGATATATCGGTAGAGTCTCGATTGGAGCTTCGAAGTTGATAGAAACAGGAGAAACTATTCGGTCTTGCCGTCGCCAAAGCCGAGTTGTTTGTCGCCTGAGAGAAAGAGAGAGTCGAGTAGAAGTTTAGGGGAGGAGTAGTACGGCGTCGTTTAGAGTATAGGGTAAAAACTTGGGTTTGATCCGGTTTAGTTTGGTTCGAATCGGTTAGTTAGGTTTGATTTAGTAATAAGTCTATTTGTTTGAGGGTATAAAGGTCTTTAACCCATTTTTGTATTTAAAAATAAATAAAAAAGAAATTATTTTTCACTTGGGGGTTTAATTAGAAATCTAAAAGGAGTGAGAGGAGTATATTGAGTTAACTCCAAATACTCTCATGGGAAAAAAATCATTCTTCCTATCCCCTCTCTATTCTCACTACTCCTTTGTCTTTGAATTCGCCATACTAGCCTTTTTTTTTTTTAATATATTTCTTCTCCACCTCACTAATTCATTTAAAATTTCAATTAAATTACCCAACCAACACACAACAACCAAATGGGGACCACAAGCAACCTTAACCAATAGAATTTCCAGCATTCCCTCTCTCCTGCGTAGAGCTTCTTCCCCACCCTCCATTGGCGATTTTGGAGCTTAAAAATCAGGTAAATCTTGTCCATTTTTCATGAAATTTTGTGTGAAATGTCTTTTAAATGTTTGTGTATACCATGGGTAACCAAAAAAAATAAGAATTGATGAAAATTTGAGAGAGAGATAACGATTTTAAAAACTGTGTATATGGATTTCGGGTATAATTTATGTCCGTTTTTGATGAAATTTTTACTGGAAAACTTATAAAGATAAGTGTATATGTCGGCTTGTGTAACAAAAGAAAGATTGAATGAAAATTTTAAGAGATTTAAAAAGATTTTGTAAACTTTATTTATGGGTTTTAGGGTATATTTTATGTACGTTTTGAGCCCGTTTTGATGATTTCTTGGGTGTAATGTCATTAATATGAAGTATATACCATAGGTAATGAAAAATCCGAACAAAAACGGACTAAAAAGTTGATTAATTAGTGCAAGGATAATTTCTGGGTATTACTAAGATACCCAGTTTTACTGAGGAAAAAAGGTATTACTGATACTACTGGTATTATTATGCCTACAAGTATTACTAGTATTACTGGTTTTACTGTGTATTTAGTATTGAAAAAATTAGTCTTAGTAAGAGTGTACAACGTGGAAATTAAATTTAAACTTTTAAATAATGCTAATTGTCGTTATTTTTATTTCAGGAAAATGCAAAATCCGCATTGTACAATCATTTGTTTTGATTATGGAGGATATTATATTAAAGATGGGGCTGAAATGAAATGGATTTCAGGAGATGGTGAAGGGGAAGATGAAATTCACACTATTGTGTTGAAGAAATCAGTGGAGGAGATTACACACTCTGTTTTGGTTGAGTGTATTTGCAAAAAGATAAAGGTAGATGACTTTAAGACGGAAGCGAAGATTAGTTACTTTCCGATGGTAATGTATTCGAACAAGCCATCATATATCTGGGAGGATGAAGACGTTTTCGGTTATCTAATGCAAGTAAATCATGAGAATTGTAGAAGTGTTCTACATGTGGAGTTTTACAAAACGGATGATGACACTGATTTTTATGGTGGTCTATCGGATAGAGAGGCTACTGAAAGAGGGGCTACTGAAAGAAGAGCTACTAATAGAGAGGTTACTGATAGAGAGGCTACTGATACAGAAGCTATTGATACAGAGGCTACTGAGACAGAAGGTGGTGATGAAGATGGTACTGAGAAGGATGCAACTGATAATGAAGGTACTGGTGGTGAGCTCACACATTACGAAGACATTGAGATGCATGAGAATGTCATCGAAAGAGAAGCAGGACCCTCAGTTGAAGTCGCACCAGTTGTCTATAAGGAGTGGGATGATGGTATGGATTTGGTTTTAGGTCAAGAATTTAGAACCAAGGAGGAAGCGAAAACTCATATTCAGATTGCTTCACATCTGAAGTGTTTTGAGTATAAGGTAATTCAGTCGGATACTAAGAGATATGTGATAAAATGCCGAGGATCCAAAGAAGGCTGTAAGTGGTTTGTGCGTGTTGCAAAGTTAACGAATACAAATCTTTGGTCAGTTAGAAGTTACATCAAGCAGCATAGATGTTCTGTTGTTACCACAAGAACACTGCCTAATAGAAGGAGAGGCACACCAAAAAATCGTTGCATCTGTTTTGGCCCAAGATTATCCCGGAAGTTTTGACACACCACGTCCCAAAGAACTGATCAAGTTGGTTCATCACAGAGTTGTTGTGGATGTATCATACACAACGGCATATAGAGGAAAAAGACTAGCAGCTAATAAAGTGCGCGGAACTCCTGAAGAGAGTTATTCTTTATTATATTGTTATATGCACATGCTGGAGCAGACGAATCCTGACACAATAACTCGTGTGGTCATGGATGAGGGCAAACAATTTAAGTATCTGTTTTGGGCTTTGGGAGCTAGCATAGAAGGATTCCGCGCGATGAGGAAAGTCCTCGTTGTGGATGCAACACACCTGAAGACTGTTTATGGTGGAGTGTTATTTATTGCGACTGCTCAGGATCCCAATCATCACCACTACCCAATTGCGTTTGGCGTTGCAGATGGTGAAAAATATGATAGTTGGCTATGGTTTATGGAACAGTTGAAATCAGTGATATCTGATGTCCCTGGATTGGTGTTTCTTTCGGACAGAAACAAAGGCTTGATCAAGGCAGTACGTCAAGTGTTCCCTCAGGCTGCTCATGGATATTGTATATGGCATTTGTCTCAAAATGTTAAAGGATATGTCCGTAACAACCGAGATACGTGTGCATTTAAGTTTATGGAGTGCGCACACGCTTATACAGAGGCTGAGTTCTTGGACCTTTATGACGCTTTTTGCAAGAAGTATCCTAATGCAGCGGAGTATCTTGACTCTACTTGTGAACAAAAAAAATGGGCTAGATGTTATTTTGAAGGAGATAGGTACAATGTTGACACCACCAATTCAGCAGAATCTTTTAACGGTGTTATTAAGAACGCAAGAAAGTTCACCTTACTTCCAATGTTTGATTTTATCATTGCAAAAATTGCTGAATGGTTTAACCACCACAGGAAGGAGGCAGCTGAAATACCACCCGCACTAAAGCTTGTGCCTATTGTGGAGACGGAAATGTCTAAACGATGTGTTGAGGCAGGGTTTCTTACGGTTGACGAGTTAAATAGCTACCATCTCGAGTACAGTGTGCATGGTAGTAACGGGAAACATTATACCGTGGACATGGCTATGAAGACGTGCACCTGTGAGCAATTTGATAAAGACAAATATCCATGTGTTCATGCAGTAGCTGCTGCAACATTCATGGCTGATAAAGCAGGGAAGAGAAGTCCTTCTATCGGAATATTGTTCTAAGTACTATTTGGTGGAGCAATGGACTTTGGCTTATCACAGAACAATATATCCTGTTCCTCATATGTCTGATTGGGTTATACCAGAAGAAGTTAGAGCAATGAAAATACTGCCTCCAGAATTTGAAGTCAAGAAAGGAAAACCGCAACAAACAAGGTTTCCATCAGCGGGAGAATCTCGTGGAAGAGGAAAAAGAGGTAGAGAGAGTGGAAGAGGGAGAGCCACAGGCACAGGGAGAGCCACAGGCACAGAGAGAGCCAGAGGAGGAGGTATGGCAGCATATTTTGAATGTGGAAGTGGTTCAGGTTCAGGGGTTTGACTGTTGAAAGTTGTTTATTCGGATTACTAGTATTATTATGTGCTTTTCAAACTACTAGGATTGCTTTTAGTAACCACAAAATGATGTTCCAACTATATAGTCCTCAGCTAGGACTAGGTAGTTTCTATGCTCATGTTTCACAGTACTCAACGCAGTACTCTGATTCATTGTACTATGAACAAAATTGTGAGATGGAGAAGAGTCTTATACTCTGCTTTTTCCAAAATGTGACACACATTACATTATTAACCATTTGGGTCTTTGGCCTGAGATTTTTCTACTCTTTAATTGCATCATGTGATCAGGATCTTTACTAATACGAGACGATTATTCATCAAATCTTTAGAACTTCTCAGCATTTCTCAATCCATGATTGGTATTGATTAGAACATGAGTACAGTAAATACTTTTGCCACTGAAGAATCGTGATAAAAAAATAGATTAAGTATTGCGTTTTCTTGCAACAGTTAAAGAGTAATGATCCGTTTAGCCCCACAAAAGTTAATTGAGATATTTTGTCTGCATATATTTAATATAATTGAGATCTGCTATGTTAAAAATATAAATATATATTTCTTTTTAATATTTACTGTTAAATAATAAAATTCATAATTAATATTAAATATAATTATAAACGAATAATAATTTATTTTTCTTTTATATAATAAGAAATAAATTTTCTATAATATTTATATTTACATATTTTATATTCATAATTGAATTACTACACCAGTTAATAAATATAAAGTAACTTAATTCATTTACCAACTATTTTATAAATTATAAAATAACAAAATAAAATATATTCATGTACTTACAACATACTTCAACTTATTAAAAAAAATATCAAAGTACAATATCTAAGCTAATAAATAATTTCATAAGTTAATATACATATTGAAATTAAAATATAAAAAACAATTCAATATATCTATCAAATATGGAACGAGTAAAATGACAATATTTAATCTGCATAATAATTCTAAAAATAAAAATAACAAAATAATTTTTTACCATAATAAAAAATTAAAATTTGCATTATAAATTAAAGTTTTAAAATATAAATAAAATTTGATAAGAGGTAGGTTATATAAATGAATTATCTTATTTTCATAAAATTATATTCATGTAAATTTGAATTTTATTATATATACTTTAGAAACAAATGTTTTTATATAAAAAAGATACATATGTATAAGATATCTAATTTTCGGTAAATAAATTTTTGAATAAAAATACATCTCGCGCTTTAAAGTGCGGGTAAAAATCTAATAATAAAAATTATTATTAAATATAAAATAAAAAATATATAACAAAAGTAAAATTAATAAATATTAAAATGTCTGATATGAATAATGAAATTAAATTAAAATTCAAATAAAAAATAATACATTGAAAAAATTCTAATAACATGTGAGCAATAAAGTAAAATAAATAAATAAATAAGAAATTATATTTATTTCAAACTCAAATCACTCAACTCAAATATATTTCTATTTTTGTATACATTCTCTCAAATATTGATTCATTGCGCTTACAACAAATGATTAATTATTTTGACTAAAAATTTGTATGGTTAACTTTTGTAAAATTAGAACATCACATTCATAATATATCCACCATTCATGTAAACATTCATAAATTAGAAAATTTAAATTACACAAATTGACTTCTATATAAATTATATTACATAATGGGTCATCCATAAGTTTAACCGGTTGTTGGCTCCCCAGTTTTAGCGGTTTTTTTTTTTGATTACATAACATATTTTTTAAAAAACAAATAGGATTACATAGAGTCATTAGTTTTGTCATTTTAACCGCGGGTCCGCGGTCAAATTCCTGAATACTAAATATAACGCTTCATGTAAACATTTAAATGTAGATACATAATCAAAAGTACAAATTTATACCATATAAATTTGATTTGTTTCATGTAATAATTAGTTTTCTTATTACAAATAAATAACGTGCGCAAGAATAATCATATCATATGAATATCATTTTATGAAAATACCAATTTAATATCTTCCTTTAACGCTTTCATTATTTATTGTATGAATATTATCTTGGCGTCATTAATCTGAGAACATTCACTTTGTATATATATAGGTGAATCTCGATGTCTTTACACCCACATATCTTTTTTT
>CAJHQQ010003019.1:0-52602 GCA_905132885.1 Moricandia moricandioides
CGATTTGTCTTATTTCGTAATCTAAAATTAGTTGAATGGGTTTATTAATCTTCTTATACATTACGCAGTTCATGCATGTTATTGTTTGGGTGTTTTTGATTTTAATTTGTAGACTATTGATTTTGGGTTTTTTTGAAAGAGGGAAGAATTGAATCCATATGTCAGTGAGAGCTTCGGTTTTTCATGTTTGTGAACAACTCCATATGTCAGTGAGAGCTTCGGTTTTTGTTGTTGTCTGATTCAAAGATTTGGTTTTGTGTGGAATCTTAGACATAGCTGGAACATGTGTTCTGAAATACAAAGTTATTAAAACTAAAAGTACATTTTAAACTCGATGAATTGTGGAACCTAAATTCACAGTCATAAAGTCATATATCTTCTTTCTTTGTTTGTGCTCTGACTACAAACTTTTTTTCTTTGATTGTAGGTATGTCTGAGGAGTTACCAAAGCGGCTATTTAAGCCGGGTGAAGACACCCAAGTACATCAGATCAATAACAACTGCAAGATGGTACGCTATCTCAAAAGATTGAACAATTGGCTGCCAAAGGAGTTGAATGAAGTGAAGAAAGATCGGGTTTTTGCTCAGATATTTAAGTTGTTCGATAATGGTTTGGGTTTCTCTGCGAGAGTGATACACAGCTTCTTGTGTAGGGAGCTGGTGACTTACAAAATGCATGAGCTCTGGTTTGTCTTTGCGAGGAGACCTCTCCGATTTTCATTGCTTGAGTTCTATGCAGTTACCGGGCTTCAGTGTGATACTAGTCTCTCACTTAAGGAGTTGGTTGACTGGGATGATGATGGTGGTTTATGGAGCTTAGTGATCAGGACAAGTAAGGGAATTTCTATTCTCGAGCTGTGGGGAAATCACAGGGAAACTGTTAAGAAGTGAAGTAATGTTGATCGAATTAGGCTGGTGTATCTTTGCATCATTGTTTGTATTATTTGCGTGAGAGATGAGAAGGCAAATATCCCCATCAAATACGTCAAGTTGGTCATGGATCTTGAGAAGGTTCGAAATTACCCTTGGGGAGTTGCTTCTTTTGACCTTCTATGCGAGTCAATAGCTAAAAAACGAGACAAACTGAAGGAGAATCCTACGAGTTACGTGTTAGATGGCTTCACCTACGGTTTTCAGATTTGGGCTATGGAAGCAGTACCAAAGATTGGAAAGCTCTATGGAAGAAAACTGAAAAAAAAATTAAGAACGGTCCTAGATGCGTAAACTGGATGGGAGCTGCAAAGATTTCTTACGAGGAGCTCAACAACTTGGAGAACATCTTCACACCCAAGGTAAATATGGTTTTTTTTAGATTACTTCATCCGGTTTGAAAGGAGTGTTAATTCAATCTTCTTCACCTTTATTGTGTAGGATGACATCTATCCATACATCTCGTGGACAGGGAATTATGATGTAGTTGAAAGTGTTGTTTTTAGAAGAGAAGATGAGGTGGAGGATGATAGAATCAAGGTCTTCATGAGGATGATAATGAGTCACTTTGACTTCAGTTATCATAATTGGGAGTACGAAGAGACATCAGTCTTTTCTTTTGGGAATAAAGAAGGTGGGAATAAAGTACCTACGAGCGAGGGAGAAGATGGGAATGATAAAGTACATAACAATGATGGTGAAGGCGGGAGCGATGAAGCAGCTGGGAACAATGAAGCAAGTGGGAGCGATGAAGAGTTTCAAATTCCAAAAGGATCATCAAACATAGGCGTGAGAGATACAAAGGGAAAGAAGAGGCTCCCGGATCGTGGAATGGAAAAAAGGAAGCATAAGATCCTATATACTATACCACAACAGCCTTCGTTTGATGAAGATATGAAGGCTTTTGTGGCACAGTTGTTTCAGCAGAATTTTGCTGCGATGGAAGAGAGGCTAGAGAAAAAGATGGGTGAAAGATTTGAGGAATTGCAGTCTCAGCTTAAAAATTCACGTGGGGATTCAAGCGTTGAAGTTGAGCGTAGATATCCAGCTACGAATAAGCCAGCGCCTAGCAAGCCATCGCCTAGCAACCCAACGCCTAGCAAGCCATCGCCTACCAAGCCATCGCCTACCAAGCCATCGCTTAGCAATCCATCCCCGAGGAGGTCCAAACGCTTGGTAAAGAACCACTAGTCTTCATCACTCTCTGAAATGTGTTTTAACTTGTTTTATTGGTTTGTAAGTATCTTGTTCAAAATCAGGCTTAACTATGTATCGGCATTATGATGTGTATTTTGTTATGTGAACTTTGTGTAAGATATTTATATAATGGATGTTATTAGTTTATAAGTTTTTTTATGAATTTTCTGTGTATTTTGAATTAACAGGATGTGAATTTGAATGAAGCGGATGATATGGACGAAGCAATAGGTACGCAAGGCCTTGAAGGGCTTTCTCAAGCCTCGTACATACCTGATTTTGATCTATCGCAGACCAATAACGACCTGGATGCAAGTGATTGGTGGACTCCAATGACTACTGTCCGGAAACTACCAAAAGTTGAATCAAAGCAAGCAACTGCAGCTCCATCATCGGCAAACTGGGATAGATGGTCTAGAGGAACAATCAAGAAGCTTCAGCTTATTGACTCACCAATGGCAGATGACTGTTCTCCACAAGCGCCACTGTATTACTTCACCGAAGAATCGTGGGATAGATTCACGGAATGGTCTATGAATCCAACAGCTTTGAGGATTGGTCCCTCTGTCTTTAATTTGACCGTAGCTCAGAGAATAGTTTGTGCTGGAAGATGGCTTGGAAACGAGGTATTATTTTGTTATAAATGTTTGAATGGTTGTATCTTTGTAACATATATTTGATTGTGCATTGGTTTATTTTCCATGAGTTTATTCAGGAAATGGATGCGATGATGTATATATGGCGAGAGAAGACATCTTTGAGGCGTTGGAATATAGACCGTGTTGCTTTCATGAACGCCATGTTCTGCCTCCAGATCGAGACTGAATACCAGAAGTGTAAAGACGACAAAAGAGGCTATGTAGTACTCAATCTTCTTCTTGCTTATGGGAGAGGAGAGCTTTCATCTCATGGGCGGACTAATAAAGTCTGGGGTGTCGATGTTGACCGTCTCTACTTTCCTCTGTTTGTGAATCGTAAGTATCCATGTTTCCTCTACATGTCTCCATTATTCAAGGGTTATTTTTCAAATTTAATGATTTCCCTCGCAGGTAATCATTGGGTTCCTGTATGCGTCAACATAATTGAGAAGAAAGTGGAAGTCTATGATTGCGGTCGGGGAAGCAATAGGCAATACGTAGAGAAGTTTGCTGCTATGATTCCTAGAATTGTGAAGGCCGTTGGGCCACCTAAGAGAAGCTACACCTGTCATCCTATTCGATTGTATATATGCCTATGCAGACAAGGTTGAACAAGTCTTGTGCTGATTGCGGGGCATACGCACTGAAACACTTGGAATGCATCCTTCTTGGTCTCGACCTCAGCTTAGTGGATGACGAAATAATGTCTGGTTGCCGACAGAAGATTGCTTATGTATATGGGAGGCTGCAAATGATCCCATTTTAATTCAACTTATGGCACAACATCTGCCTTCGGATTTTGATAGTTCTGTTGTTTATGACCTTGAAGAAGACTGATTATATGTGTTTGGTTTGGTTTGGTTTTCCTTGGAATGTTGTGATAATACTCTATTTTAGTGTTTTCTATGAATTATGTGACATGACACTATTTTAGTTTGCTAGTATTATGTGGTTTCTTTTGCATGAAATATTTACTAAAATCAATCTTTACCTTAAACCACTAAACTTGATTAGAGTACATCATAAACCCCAAACCGATCTTATCAATCTTATCAATCTTTACCCTAAACCAAGAAATGAAAGATCTTATCAATCTTTACCCTAAACCACTAAACCAAGAAATGAAAGATCTTATCAAACTCTATACATAAAAAAACCTTTACTCTAAACTCTTATCAATTGTGTTGAGAATGACATGTATTTGTTTGATAATTCCATTTGTATTTCCAATAGACACTAATTATGTATTTTTTTGTTTCATGTATAAACACTACTTTGGTGGATAGATGGTGGAAGTACATACCCTTACTAAACCCTAAACGAACCCCTAAATCATTTTTTCTTGATATTTAATAGATTTGCCTCAGGTATAAAACACGTTTTCTACCTAGTGAAACGATGTAGCTTTGTTTTATTTTTTGACCTAGTCCCTATTCTTCCTCATTCTTTCACGACAGAGAGAAACCAAGGGGAGAAAACTTGGGCGATCAACTCAATAATGTCTTCGGTCGGTTCTTCTTTCGATTCAAGATATGGACACACCAAACAAAGAGGAATTTCGAGAAGATGCAATTGCGGCGAGGCTTCACTTCAAAAACTGTCAAAAATCCAGGAAGATTGTTCCATTGTTGTCTGATGGGATCTGAGAAGGTTAGTCTCTCTTCATAAAACCATGTCCTCGCTACAATCTAACTGTTTGTTGATGTTAATGATGAAGGACAAAACTCACTTGTTCAAATGGACTGATAAGTCAGTTGTTGAGGAAATTGAAGACTTTCAGGATCTCTTTGACATGTTGCTCGTGGACAATTCCGAGATTCATAAATCAGTGAGAGCTTCCGAGACCATGCTGAAATGCCATAAGAGTAGACTTGAAGAGATGGAAGATGCAATTGCTCATTGTGAAGAAAAGTCCATCAAATGCATTAGAGAGTTAAGGATCATAAAAGCTTTGTTTGTGTGTTGCTTTGCTATGGTCTTCATTTACCTTACATATGCATGATGTTCAATTTGTTGTTCTGTTTTTCCAAATAAATGTAAGACTATGTTCTTCGGTGTTTCTTCGTGATTTGCATCGAATGTAACCAAAAAAAGTTGCAAAAATCAAACTGTCAATAGAAAGATCGATTTTTCTCAACAATGTTGTAAATCAAAAAACAAATAACAGAGAACACACACAACAAACTAGATAGGTATATCACATGTTCCTCTCTTGTGTCCCTCCATACCACACCGGCTGCACTTGTGCTTTTTCTTCTTTGTTAATCCTTGAGAAGATCTAATCTTGTCTTCTACAGTTTCATACCTTCTCTTTACTGGTCTACCAGCACTCTTTCTTGTCTCTGGTGGTAAGATCTTCGCAAGTTTAACCTCATTCGGGACCTTCCATTCAGCCTCTGGAACTGGTATGGGATTAATGGATTCCGCATAGGCAGCTCTCCACGTTGCAGTGCTATAGACGCCATCAGTAAATCTGTGTAGTTCCATACTTGTGTCAAAAAAGAGACCGAGCAATGTTTATATGCTGCAAAATACCAGAAATATATAGGTACCAAGATAATGTTTATATACTTCCATACCTCGAGAATAAATTGCAGGAATGGCATGTCTGCATGGAATTTTTCCTAAATCAAACTTCCCACATGTGCATGTTCTGGATTCCAGATCAACATGACAATCATATATGTCTCCTTTAACAAGTGATCTAAAATTGTCAACCTTTTGAACCTTAAACCCTCGAGCCTTCACAATTCTCCTATCAATCTTTTTCTCCACCTTAACGGTTAAAGGATCAATATGTTTGGAGCTTAACATGCGACGCTCGTAGAACCATCGGGTCAACATTTCTCTTATACTATCTAGCAAAGGAATTACTGTAAATTGTCTAGGTGATCTCAGAACTGAATAATTCGACTCGGCAGGGTTATTGGTCCTGATGTCATACCTGGATCCAGGGAAGAGAGAACGAGCCCATTTCCTTACATCATCCTCCTGTAAATATCTTCCAAGCGCCGAAATGATATCAAGAATTTCGGTGAAACGTTCCTGAAATTCACTATACATATATGCCTTTGAAGCCTTTTCGACCAAGGCAGTGAACCCCTTTGTTCTGAAAAATTTAACCACATTGGTCAACAAGTGGTAAATGCAAATTATGTGTTTTGATCGTGGGTAGACAGTCCCAATCGCTTTAGCAATTGATGCATTTCTATCTGACACAAAAACTAAGTCTTTGCTATCAGCAATAACCACATTCAACTGTCTGAAGAACCACTCCCATGATTCTTCATTCTCTGAATCAACAACTCCAAATGCAACTGGATACAAGTTGGAGTTACCATCTACAGCTATAGCAATAAGTAGAACTCCTTTATATTTATTTTTCAGAAAAGTTCCATCAACAACAATCACCCTACGCATATTACTGTGAAATCCTCTAATCGATTGCCCAAACGACATAAATAGATACATGAATCTACCATCCTTGTTAGTTTCATAGTGAGTGTGTGTACCAGGATTAGCTTGTTTAATCATATGCAAATATTTTGGTATCTTTGCATAACTTTCGTTTGGTATACCTCTAACAGCTGCAATTGCATACTCACGAGCTTCCCAAGCGTGCCAATAAGTAATCTCGCAGCTATGCTCCAGCCTCATAAACTGAATGATGTTGTTTGCTTTGGGGCCATCATTGGCATCATCAAATCGATGTTGTATCAGCTTCCCAATTGTTCTTGCCGACGCCGTTTTTCCGAAGTTGCTTTTCTTTGAAGGAGCACATGAGGATATACCCACACACTTATTGATCATGAAATATGTAGAACCATCAAGACATTCCGCACGCACAGTCCAGTTGCACGTTTTATCTTTACATCGTAGAGACCACCATTTTTTTGTTGATTTGATAACAATGAAATTGTAATTATTCTTCATCGCCCAAATTTTCATTGTTGCCTTTAGAACACGTTTACTTCGGAAAAGTTGATCTTTCTTCACGAAATTTGTGTTCCCAGCTCGCATTCCTTTTCACTATCTCCATAGTTTTCACTCTTTAAACCATCCTCACAGGAACCATCCTCACCGACATGATTCTTCCTTTTATCACAACACTCTGTTGATGGTTCTGCAAAATCTCCCCAACTTATTTCAGGAACTTCACCTTCCTCAAAATTACTTGAATCACACGGCTCCTTATTCAAATCGATATTCACTCGTTCCTTTTTATTTACACCAGTACCATTACCAGAGAAAGTGACACACAAGGTTGTAGAGGAACCCTTCTTTGTGTAGCCCACAAATTTACATACTTGTTGATCATTGCTGATACTAATGGGAGGATTCCCTCTTTGATTCACCATCTCATAACTGAACTCGACATTAACCGAATTAGGTTCGACCCCATAATCTTCACACACCATGATCTTGAGTTTCTCCAATAAAGTAGTAGTTTCTAATGTCACCATTCGACCACGTCTTTGTTTGTCTGCCAAGAAACTCCACTCGTCACTGCAACTTGACCTCCATACACCAGATTTAACATAGATTAGAACCATCTTGTGTTGGTTAATAGAAGAGATGTTTGTCGATGAAGAAGAGAGAGAGAGATACAAGGAACGATGGAGATAGAGATCGTGTGAAGAGAAAATCATGGGGGAGAATATACTTACAGATATTTAGGATAGATTTAGAAAAGATATTTAACGAAATTTGGAAGTTTTCATTTTTACTTTATTTGGCTAGAATATACATCATACGTAGGTCAAAAAGCTGTAGAGAGAGTAAAAACTACTTTCTACCATAGGCTATATGGTAAAAAGCAGAACAAGGTATGACGTGTAAAAAAGAAAAAGGTATTTCACTGACTCTTGGATAGAACTTGTAAAAAAGTCGCAGGTAAACTAAAGACATCTAGCTAGAATAATACGAGACAAAATCTAGCTAGGGTAAATTATAGAAGAAAGTATAGTTTATATTTTCTATCCAAGGTACACCTATGTATAATACTTTGTATTCGATTACTACACTACGTTGATGGCTAGAATAAGTATTCTACCCTAGCTATGACATTAAATAAAACATAGTTCCAAAATTTTTGAAAAATAAATTTAAACATAAAGTAGACATACTTTGGTTTCTAATGATTTATATATTTTTTAATATTTATTGACCCTATTTTACTATATTTTCCATAACACAAGGGCAAAACCTATCCAAAATGACTAAAAGTATCAAAAGTCTTATTTGGACAAACAAACATCAAAAGTGTCTTGTTTTTCCAATTCTCCCTAATTTCTATGATATTTTCACATCTTCCTTTCTAAGTTAATACTTTCTTTTTTTAATTACAAAAGGCTTAATATTTGTTTTTGATCTTCCTTTTTTGCAATTTTTTTACCTTTTCATCTAAATTTGCATCCGTTGATGTGAGTAAATCGTTTCGAACCGTGATTGATTGTTAATGATTGAAAGCATGCTTACATGGTTAAATATTTGAAATCATGTTTCATGCGTCAAGAATCTTTTTCAGCTATGTCATGAGTGTCCCTCGGTTGTAGTTGCAGTGAGAAAGAAGTACAGTCAGGACAAACAACAAAGCACTTCTCTGCCTTTTTTGCAATTTTTACTTTATTTGGCTAGAATATACATCATACGTAGGTCAAAAAGCTGTAGAGAGAGTAAAAACTACTTTCTACCATAGGCTATATGGTAAAAAGCAGAACAAGGTATGACGTGTAAAAAAGAAAAAGGTATTTCACTGACTCTTGGATAGAATTTGTAAAAAAGTCGCAGGTAAACTAAAGACATCTAGCTAGAATAATACGAGACAAAATCTAGCTAGGGTAAATTATAGAAGAAAGTATAGTTTATATTTTCTATCCAAGGTACACCTATGTATAATACTTTGTATTCGATTACTACACTACGTTGATGGCTAGAATAAGTATTCTACCCTAGCTATGACATTAAATAAAACATAGTTCCAGAATTTTAAAAAAATAAATTTAAACATAAAAGTAGACATACTTTGGTTTCTAATGATTTATATATTTTTTAATATTTATTGACCCTATTTTACTATATTTTCCATAACACAAAGGCAAAACCTGTCCAAAATGACTAAAAGTATCAAAAGTCTTATTTGGACAAACAAACATCAAAAGTGTCTTGTTTTTCCAATTCTCCCTAATTTCTATGATATTTTCACATCTTCCTTTCTAAGTTAATACTTTCTTTTTTTAATTACAAAAGGCTTAATATTTGTTTTTGATCTTCCTTTTTTGCAATTTTTTTACCTTTTCATCTAAATTTGCATCCGTTGATGTGAGTAAATCGTTTCGAACCGTGATTGATTGTTAATGATTGAAAGCATGCTTACATGGTTAAATATTTGAAATCATGTTTCATGCGTCAAGAATCTTTTTCAGCTATGTCATGAGTGTCCCTCGGTTGTAGTTGCAGTGAGAAAGAAGTACAGTCAGGACAAACAACAAAGCACTTCTCTGCCTTTGTAAAAGCTAGTTTCATTATAAATAGTATGTGAAAAGAGCCTTGAGCTAGCTGTATGGCGTGGTGGCTCCAATCGTCTTTGTGTTGTCATTGGTATTAAATGGTTTGCTGAAGGTTTTAGAAGAGAGGAGTAATGGCCAATCACAGAAGGTCCACTAAAGGTGTAATAGATAGGGAAGTATCAGTTTGGAATGAAGAAGAATAAACTTCTGCAGTTAAGTTTCAAGTGTATAAAAGTTTATCATTTTTTGTTGCTTCTTTGCATATATGTGTTTGATACCTATGTTTATTTTACAGTTGCGTATGTGTTTTTTTATTGGGCAAATCTCTCAAATAGCCATTTTTGAAGTTTTTGTCACAAAAATAGACCTTGAAAGAAAAAATGATCAAAATAGATTTATTTTTATTTTGAAAGTTTTAATATTTTTTAATTTTTAAACCTCAACTCCAAATCCCCCACCCCATAACTCTAAACCCTAAGTTTAGATTAGTTAACCCAAGGGTATAAATATACATTTACATCATTTAATAAAGTCTATTTAGGTCATTTTTCTCTTTGAGTGCTATTTTTGGGACAAAAACTTTTTTAGGTATATTTTAGTTTTATCTCTTTTTTTTATTTCTCTGCTTATTTATCAATTTGTTTGACTTAATTTAATGGTTTCTTAGTTATTTATCATAGTTGTATATATAATAACGTTTATTTCCATTGCTAGACATGACTTCTTTTAGTGGTAGGCGACAATCAGTGACTATTCTACAAAAAGACAAAGCTCTTAGTCAGCACAGTAGTATGAGCTATTAATTATAGCTATTTTTCCAATTCTCAAATGGTAGAAGGAACTAGCTACTGAGATTCACGACTCCCTTGGAGAAGCTCAATCACTCATTTATCCCCTGATTCACCAAATTAATATTGAAACGTTTAGTCTTATTTGTTTTAGTTCATGCACTTATTTATCTAGTAAACGTTTTGGTCTGATTAGCTTTAGTTCATGTACTTATTTGAGTAGTAATTGCAACCTGTAGTTTTATCTGTGTATCAAAGCGAGTTTCGGCTTCTATTTTTAACGTACATGTATTATAATAGCACCAACTAGAAACAAAACAAGATAATGAAAGTATCCGTTACATGACATATTCAGGGTGAATTAATACATGAGGAAAACATAGAAAACGAGTATAGGGTCAATGCAAGTCATGGTGACGCTTCCAACATAGATGTTTAAAAGGAATCAAGATGTAATCATACTCAGTTCATACGTAGAGTGATAAGAGGAGCTGGAAATTTGGTTTAGATAATTTCTAATACAAATTGCTGTTGGTTTGAAAGGTTTTGGTTTAAATCAATTTAAATTACTGGTATATGAAATAATTTCATAATTAAATGGTTTAATCATGTTTGAAATAATCATTTCGGTTAAGTGGAATTAAAAAAATCTGTGACCAAATCATAAATAAATCTGGGGCTTAAGTTTAAACAAATCTGTCAAATTGTAAAAAAACTATGGTCAAGGAATAAATAAATCTATCAAATTCTAACTAAATCTGTCAACATTAAGTAAATTTGTGACTAAGAAAATAATAAATCAGACAAATCAAAACTAAATCTGTCAAAACTAGTAAATTTGTAGCTAAAGAAAAAATAAATCTATCAAATTATATGTAAATCTATGACAAAATAAATTAAAGCTAACAAATCTAATTAAATCTGTCAAAATTTAATAAATCTATGGTCTAATGTGACAAATTTGTTATACTAAATCTGTGGAAATATTATTAAGTATATACATTTTAATTAAATCTATGGCTAAAGAAAAATAAATTTAAGTTTGTGGATACATAAAATGTGGACAAAATAAGTCTGTCGGTGGAAAAATCGTAAATATTCCAAAAATTGGGAAATGATATTTTCGTAATTATTATTTTTGTTAACAAATGAAATAGGGGTAAATTAAGTATGAAAAAAAAACTACTAATTAAAATAAAATTAGAGTTAAACTAGTATTTAATTGATAAATAAAGGTTAGATTAGTTTTTTTCTCTTTTTTTTAATAAAGAAGATTCGTTACGAAAGTTTTTTAACTGTTTCTCAAAAAACAATTTCCATTATTTTCTAGTTTTTCAATTACTTTTTATTTTTATCAATAAAATACTCGTAGAATATCTCCCAGTGGATATGTTTCAAAAGCATAGTCACCGATATGTACATACATAGAGATGACTAGAGTTGCATATTTTAGTACTTTTGCAGTTTATTATCTTCAATAATGTTTCTCATATAGATGTTTTTTAAATCACTAAAATAAAATTGCTTGATAGAGATATTACAAAGTTGACCGGGATATTTGAACATTGAACAAAATCTTGGGAAAATTTCTATTTATCTAAAAGTATTATTTTTCCCAAATATTTCAAATTATTGGCTTATGTAAATCAAAATCTATCAACTTGTGTATTGATTAAGTTCTGTACGCATAAACTCAATAACTCAAGGAGCATAACAGATCCTTTCAACTCATGAAGAGAGCCAAACCATGAAATCATCACATATGGCTTTAATCTGCATATTCATGATCTCACTCTTGGTTATGCATAAATGTAAGTATAGATCTTTCTAATTTATATACATATATATGTTTCTTTTTATCTGTCTATCATCAAAGCTTGATTTGGTTTGTGTTTCAAATCAATGCGTAGGTGGAGAGGCAGTGAGAATGAGTAATATCGCCCATCCAAATTGTATCCACACCGAATGCACAATCTACTCATTGCACCAAGACTGTTGGTGCTGCTCCAAGTTAATAGATAGATATAAGAGTGTTTGTTGGCGAGAAAAAGATACTCCAAGCGCCAAAGACCTTTGCTTCGCATTTTGTCCAAAGTGGACGTAAAAACCTTTGATATATCATAAGTTCACCAAAAGTATTAACGTATCCATTGATTATTCAGTTCAAGGCAATTCTAAAGCATTCTTATTAAATATATATATCAATGGCGTATGGAAATTGAACTTCAAACATTTGCTTTCTAGATAAGGAAGTTCTGCTTTTTTCTAGGTTTTTACATAGGACAAGTAAGAAAAAGAAAACATGTCCGAATAAGATACTCCAAAGCAGGGATGAACATTTTCTCTATTAAATTTGATTTGATACGATTTTCATTTTGATCGATCTGAAAATTTTGAATATCCGTAAGTTTTCGAATCAAATCTAATATTAAAAATTAATATCTGTTAAAAAAAAGCAAATCGCACACTAAAAATTTTAGAGATAGATATCCGGTCCGCTCCGTCTTTTATACAACTAGGTATATTTCTAAACTTAAATATATAATTTTAAATGCATAGTTTTATATAATTTTTATTTTTAACATATTTATTACATTTACTTATCAAAAGTATTAAATTAAGAAATGAATATACAATCTTTATAAAACTATAGTTTCTAAAATATTTGTGTTTTATAAAAATTTAATTAGTTTTTTTTAAATTATGAAACATATAGTTTTACTAATTTTTATTTAATATTATGTAAAATATACCTTTTGAAAAAAAATTGTATATTTTTTCTAAATATACTTCTATCGAATAAAGTAGATGATATATACGTAAATATTTGTAAATTTTTCGGATATCTAAAATATTAATTATTTATATTTTTTCAAATAAAAAATCAGATATTCATAGACTAGAAAATACAAATACTAAAAATTATGACATTATTTGATCAGTATCCACCATGCTCCAAAGACAAGATAAAAATCCAAAGACAAGATAAGACTCGATTATAGAAAAGCGAAACCCATCTTGGGATGGGTCTGGTCGTGAAGTTGACCTTTGTCCTCTTCCTATTTCTTTAGTCATCTTCTTTTCTCAATTCATCCCCAAGCATGGAACTTCAAGTTCGACTTAGTAAACTCATCATCTTCTTCTTCTTGACCGTCCTTGAACATGCTTCTTCTGCTCGGATTTTGAGTATTGCCAAGCCCGACAGGCATGATATTGCTGCAAGCGCTCGTTGGCTTGTCTCTCAGAACATTTGGGGTGTCCTCAGGTTATCTAACTTCTCTGTTTTCTCATGAACAGAGCAGAACCTTCTCTCCATAACATGTTTATCTTGATTCTTGAGTTTCTTAAAAGTATTGGGCTTTTTTAGTTGATTGTTACAGAAAGTTCGTTGCTTTTTATCATGATGAATCCAATTTTTGGTGATTGTGCCAAACGAATGTTGTTAAAGTTTTGAGATTTTCTTCACCAAAGCCTGATCCTTGCAGAATTGAGATTGAACTTCAGTTATCCTTCCTGAGATTTTGTATTGATTAGCTTCATCAAGCTTTGGTCCTTTTGAAATTGAAGTTGATTTGGGATTTGAAACAAAGTCAATCATTGATAAAAGAGTATCCAGGAACCTTGTTTTGCTATGGTTTGATGACTTCAATCATGCTTTGGTCTTTTTGATCAATATTTTTTTTTGTATGTATGAATGAAGAGATTGTTGCAAAAGCATAAATGTTGCCCAACCTTGTCATCATCAATGTAGTGTGAATCTAACAATGGTGGATTACTAATTCCTTTTGGTAATTTTATTCTTGTTGCAGCACATTGTCTATTGAGCATGAAGGAGCACCTTTCGGGTAAATCTTGTCTTCATTAATCAAATCACAGTCTGTTTCTTCTTAGTGTGTTAATAGGAATGGTATTCTTTGTCCTCTAAATTACAGAACAGGTCCAAGAACAGTGTCTTCTCATAAGTGTGTGGTGTTTACTTATAACCAATGGTATAAGTAAGATGTTGAACATTTTGTTTTTGCAGGAATGTTGTATCATATAGTGATGGTTTGCCTGGGAAAGGCAACGGTATACCATACTTTTACTTGACGATGCTTGATCCAACCACAAGAAACGCATTAAAAGACTCGAGGGCTTCATTCACTGTTAGTGAATCTCCCATTGGAACCTGCAAGAGAGATCCTATGGACCCTACTTGCTCTAAACTAACCCTCACCGGAAAGGTATAAAACCAAGATTTTTTTTATTCTTATCAAACTTGTTTTTGATTTACTTATGGTTTGGTTATTTTATCTCATAATATCTTCTCAGTTATTGCAATTGAATGAAGGATCTGAGGAAGAGAAAGTAGCCAAAAAAGCTCTATTCACTAAGCATCCAGAGATGATGGGTAAACATCTGTTTAGCTTCAAATTCAAATGAACATTGTATTCATGAGTGTTTCTTTTGGGTTGTAGATTGGCCTAAGGGACATGGGTTCAGTGTCTTTAAACTGGAGATCATGAATATATTTCTGATAAACTGGTATGGTGGAGCTAAACCCATCACTGTAGATGAATACCTTCGTTACAAGGAGTAAGTACCAATGCGTGAAAAACATCGGTAATCTCTGAGAAACCGAACTATGAGACTTAGAATGCAGTTTTGTTCTTGGTGTTTGGAGCTCATAGTTTTTGAATGTGTTTCAGGACCAAAGTCGCTTCCTTTTTATGAAAATCTCGGTCTGGAGTTGAGCAAAAGGTGAAGAAGGAGCCATGATGAAACTTGTATATTGGTAAACACAATAAAAAAGTGTGTTCAAACTTTTCTGTAAATGGAATGTTGTTTATAGCCTTTCAATTACTTTTCTGTGGACATGATGAATATAAGAACTATTCATAAAATCTATGTTGCTATGAATAAAATTTACAAGTGTGCATAGTTTGATTTGTTATGTCTCTGTGATTCTTGCAGTTTCTCTTTGGCATGTAATTATTTTTGTGCGATGTGATTTGTTATAGTTATTCTGAAATTGAAATTTCGAGTTCATCAAGGAGAATGATCTCTACTTTTTTTTGCCACTGATTGGCGGCCATAAAACGGTGTCGTTTGGTTTTGGGAGAAAAAGAAAAAACAACAAAATCTAGAGGCTATAGCCCATTATAAGCCCGCATATGCAAAATCTGTTTAACCGACTTTGCAATTCATTAACCGTTGAAATTCGTCAGATCACATCTCGACCGTTCAATTGCAAAAGGAAAAAAGGAAAATACCAAACAGAAAAAAGGAAACTTAATCAGATGACCGTTGAAATTCATCAGATCACATCCTGACCGTTAAATTTCTTAAATAGAAAAAAGGAAATATAATGATATTACCGTTAAAACCAATCTCTATATAATTACAGCTTCCCCTAAAGAGATTTTTACTCTGTTTCACTCTGTTTTGCGTTTGTTCTCCTGTCTCTCTATCTCAGAGTTTTTAGGGTTTGCTTCAAATCTAGGGTTTTATTATCAACCAGCGATAACAAATTAAGAAGGATGATTCGCAAACACTCGACGTCTTCGTTCTACGTGCAGTTATATAAGATTGTCGATGATCGTTCGTCCGATTCCATCATCTCGTGGAGCAAAAGCAGCAACTACGGTTTTGTCGTTTGGGACTTGAAGAAACTTCGCAGAGACATTCTTATGAAATCCTCTCAAGTAATGGGCAGAAATTCAACTGAGTTTATTGCAAAGCTTCGCTCTCATGGCTTTCGAATTGTCCTCAAGGGTTTTGGTGAGTTAGAGTTTGAACATGATGATTTTACCAGAGGCCTTGTGATGAAGAAGAAGATGTTCATGGCTTTGTCCGAGAGAATTGAAAAGTTTGGTGGTCAAATCAAAACCATCAAGTCTAGATTCAAAGCTAAGAAAGTTTCCCTCAAAGTTTGAGAATGTCTTCTTCCATAATCTACATCTCTGATCAACAAAGATCATTCAAAAGTAGAGAATCTTTTTTAAATTTCTTTTTTTTTTCTCCAGAAGTTTCATAACGTCCTCTTGTTCTATGTGTGTTGTTTGATCGAGTAGAGAGTTGTGCTCTTACTTGTGCTGCAAGTTTTCTACGGTTCAAATGAAATCTGAAAGTTTTGAATTTTTTTTTGTGTAAACTTAAATGTTTTTCTCGTTGATTGTAAATCTAAACAAGAATTAATTTCAATTAACTTGCTTCTGTTTACTTTAATTCTCTCTCATTCTATAGACCAACCAAAACAAAACACCATACTTATAACAAAGATTACTAAAAAACCAATACTTCGTCCCTTTTATTCTTTGTTCCCATTGACTTCTTTTTTTAACTTTCACTAAAGCATAGTAGCATGCTTTGTAAGGCAAAGAATCAAAAAACAAAAGTCAAGAGGAGAGGGAAGCTACTGCATACATAATGGAAGGGAAGGAATCATCACAAGACTAAGACATAATAGTCACATAGTGGAAGGAAAACTCATGTGTTATTCTGATTCTATACTGAGTGTTCTTTCAGACCTTGCAATTTTTTTGGACATAAAAAGTGGCAGAGCGAGCAAAAGTTTTGACCGGAGCAGAAGGATACGTTTGTACCGATTGAGTTGGGAATCCCGAGCAAGCAACCTAGCAATTACTTCTGTAAGACGCTGACAGCTAGTGATACTAGTACACACGGAGGGTACTACTTTTGCTTAGCATAGTGACTAATACTAATACTGTTCTGAGATGTCTCGCCTCTTTTTTCTTGCTGCAGGATTACACACAGCAACCACCAGCACAAGAGTTTGAAGATGTATGGTGAAGAAGATGATGTAGCAGAGCAGAAGTAGTGCATGAAGTACGACATGGACTACTGCATCAGAGAGATGGATCATGAGAAGCACGTGAAGATGTATGGTGAAGAAGATGATGTAGCAGAGCAGAAGTAGTTCATGAAGTGCGACATGAACTACTGCATCAGAGAGATGGATCATGAGAAGCACGTGTGAAGACAAATGCAAGAAAAGGAAGGAGCCTTTGGTAAAGATATGAAGATATTTATCAAGGCGTGGACGTTAAGAAAAAGGAGTGAAGAATAAGCAACCGATGAAGAAAAAAGAAGGTTGTCTTATTCGCTGAAGCAGAAAATGGAAAGTTTCCATTTGGGTAGTTTTAGGGTTTTTCTCTCTAGGTATACAGAGAGAGTCGACTGGGTTGTAGTCGGCTAACACACAGGGAAGAATAAGCAACCGATGAAGAAAAGAAGAAGGTTGTCTTATTCGCTGAAACAGAAAATGGAAAGTTTCCATTTGGGTAGTTTTAGGGTTTTTCTCTCTAGGTATAAAGAGAGAGTCGACTGGGTTGTAGTCGGCCAACACACAGGGAGAGCTTTTAGCAATAGAGAGTTTTTGTATGTCCGAATAAGGAGAAGCAAAGCATCTAGGGGTTAAGGGCTTAAGTGGTTCAGAGTCTGTCTTAGGTCTCTGAACGAGTAAGACTAGCAAACAAGTCGAGGGGTTTCTTGAGCTTGTTTGGTTTATTTCTTTTAAGAAGAACAAGTATGAGCTTTTAAAAGAATAAATATAGTCGTGGTTTTTGGAATTGATTAACCTTGTACTACTGTGTGTTCTACATCGCATAGCTTGCTTATCTTACACTAACAATTGGTATCAGAGCGGGTATCTGTACTTTGTTTGTCTTAAACAGGTAGGATCCTGCGGAGTAAGATGGATAGCTATCGCAAGTTGGTGACGAATTCCAATGTGATCCTTGAAGTAGGAGACTATGGTTTTTGGAAGGCGCGTATGAAGGCTACAATCAAGGGGATGGATCCATTGGCGTGGAAGGCTGTGGAATCTGGTTGGAAGTCACCTGTTGCAAGAGGCGTTGATGGGAATGATGTTCCAAAGCTGGAAGAATTCTGGACTGACTATGAAAACAAGATGGCGAAGTTCAATGCTCGTGCACTAATTGTCATACACTGCAGCATGGCAAGGAAGCAATTTGAACTGGTTCAAGGGTGTGAGGCAGTGAATGATGCATGGGATATTCTGCAGAGGCACTTTGAAGGAACTCTGAAAGTCCAAAGTTCTAGGAATGATATGCTTGCAACTAGGTTTGAAAAGATGGAAGAAAATGAATCTGTTGGAGATTTCAGCTCAAAGATTAGCTCACTGGCGCAAGAAGCACTCACACTTGGAAAGAAATACAAAGAGAAAAAACTCGTGAAGAAGTTCCTGAGGTGCTTTCCGTCAAAGTTCATGGCATACAAGACAGCTATGAGTGTCTCCTGTAACACCGATGAGATGACATTTGATGAAGTAGTTGGGGTGCTACAAGCGCATGAGATGAAAGTGTTCGGTGGGAAGAAAGAGAAAGAAATTGCTCTTGCATCAGTTGAGAAGGATCGTATGGAGGACAATGACCCAGTGAGCTTCCTGGTCAGAAGGTTTGATCGAGCTCTAGGAAAGGTGGAGAATGGACAGAAGAAGTTTGGTCTAGGAAGGAAGACATCTGAACCAGATAAGAACTACAGGAAGAATGACGTTAAGTGCTACGAATGCAAGGGGTACGGTCACTTTCGAACTGAGTTTTCTATAGTGAAGAGAAGAGATCTCCAGTGTCATAACTGCAAAGGATATGGACACACTCAATCTGAGTGTGAGTCGGATGGAAGGAGAAAACCAGAAAAATTAATGATAGGGATCAATGACAGCGACTCAGACAGCGAAAGTGAAGAAGAAGTGAACAACTTCGTGGCATGTCTGGGAATAGTAGAGTATGACTCAGAATCTGAGAGTGATGCTGAACAAGAGAACGAGCTCAATGAAAGCTACAAGGAAGTTCGAGAAACTCTAGTGAAGTTGGGCATGGAGAATCTTGTGATAATCAAAGAGAAGGCGAGACTAGAAGCTGAAGTACAAATTCTAAGAGATGAACTCAACAGGGAGGCAGAGTTAGCCAAGGAGAGCATAAATTTGATCAAAGATAAGTTGATTCTAGCGAAACAAGCTGATGAACTTAGAGAAGAAGTACTTGCTGAGAGGAAGAAAGTGGCTGATCTTCAAGCTGAATTGGATCAACAATATCGAAAGATCAAGATGCTCACAAGAACTAAACAACTTGACAAGATCTTGAGCAGTGGCAGAACTGAAAACTCTACCATGGGACTTGGCTACACTGGAAGGCACAGTAGCTCAACGGGTACAACACGTTTTGTGTCTGGAGGATTTGCACATGTTGAAGAAGTCAAGACACAAAGTACCCCAGCTCAAGTCAGCGGATGTTTCTTCTGTGGGAAGTTTGGTCACTACAAGAAGTATTGCTACAATTATCTGGAACGGGTCAAACAACTTCGGAGACAACACAAGTTTTGGAGAATTGGTAAGACGTCTCGAGGATGGATAAAGAAAACTGACCTGTATCCTAAGGCAGTGACCGAAACAAGAAGTACCTTTCGATGTAACATGGCGCGAGTTTCAAGTGACTCAGAATCTGATGAACTGTGGTACTTCGACAGTGGTTGTTCTGGACACATGACAGGAAACATTGAGTATCTAGACAAAGTGTCTAAAGTAAAAGGAGGAAAAGTAACCTTTGGAGATGGAGGTTGTGGAGTCATTCAAGGCAAAGGGACAACATGTAGTTCAGAAGTACCTAGATTGGTCAATGTCCACTTTGTCAAAGGATTGAAAGCTAACCTGATAAGCGTAAGTCAGCTGTGTGATGATGGACTTACGGTGAGTTTCTCAGCAATTGATTGTCGTGCTATAAACCAGTATGGGGTGACAGTACTACAAGGTGTCAGATCCAACAACAACTGCTACATGTGGGAGAAAAAGGTTAAATGTTTATCAGCTCAGGGAAATGTTGATCTGTGGCATCGACGATTGGGGCATATGAACTTCAGGAATATGAAGAATCTAGTCCACAACGACATGGTTCGAGGAGTACCCAAACTCAAGATCGATGACAAGATGGTGTGTGGTGCATGCAATGAGGGAAAACAAGTCAAAAATACAACACATGAAGGTACTGGATATTCAAGCAAAGGCACCTCTGGATCTAGTTTACATGGATCTCATGGGTCCTATGCAAACAGAAAGTATCGGAGGAAAGAGATATGTGTTCTTGCTTGTAGATGACTACACCAGATGCACGTGGGTGAGGTTTCTCAAGGAAAAGTCAGAAGCTCCTGAGAATTTCAGAATCTGGGCTCTCTAACTCATAAATGAAAAAGGAAGAATCAAGAAGATACGTAGTGATCATGGTGGTGAGCTTGAGAATGAAGTCATGACTACCTTCCTTGAATTAAAAGGAGTAACTCACCAGATTGCGGCACCAAGGATACCTCAACAGAATGGAGTGGTGAAAAGGAAGAATAGGACATTACAGGAGATTGGAAAGGCAATGCTTCATGGTGCTACATATTGAATGACAAGAACTACCTCGGGAAATTTGACTCAAGAAGTGACGAGGGATCCTTTCTGGGTTATGCACAGTCTAGTTCAGCTTACCGAGACTACAACAAGCGCTCAGAAACGATTGTAGAATCAGTTAATGTTGTGTTTGACGATCTATCAGTGGTTGTAGGAAGAGATTTGGAGTCAGATGAAGGTGATGAAGATGACTCAACAGGAGCTACTAAAGAAACGATTGAGGAAGGTCCAATGGCGGATACAGTACCTCAACCGGTGATTCAGCAAGATCATCGTAATCACTCAAAGTCAGACGTGATTGGAGGCATTGAAGAAGAACGGAAGACTCGTGGCAAAGTCATCAATTTCAGAGAAATGGTGCAGTTCGCATGCTTTGTCTCATCAATTGAACCAAAGACACACACTGAAGCACTTCGTAATGAATATTGGATTGTCTCAATGGAGGAGGAACTTGAGTAATTCACTAGGAATGATGTGTGGGAAATTGTTGCTCGACCTGAAGGAGTAAACATGGTTGGAACTAAATGGATCTTCAAGAACAAGACTGATGAGCATGGAAAAGTGGTTCGCAACAAGGTAAGACTTGTGGCTCAGGGATACTCACAGATTGAAGGAGTAAACTTTGAAGAGACATTTGCTCTGGTTGCAAGATTGGAATCCATTCAGTTGTTTCTGGGGATTGTGTGCATACTAAACTTCAAAGTGTATCAAATGGATGTGAAAAGTGTTTTTCTCAATGGAGTACTTCAGGAGGAAGTTTATGTTGAGCTACCGAAGGGATTTGAAGATCCAGTGCATCAAGACTATGTCTACCGACTGAAGAAAGCTTTGTATGAGCTGAAGCAAGAACCTCGTGCATGGTATGAAAGGCTCACAGGATTTTTGTTGAAAGCTGAGTACATCAGAGGGAGTATAGACAAGACGTTATTCTTCAAAGAAGTGGAGAAGGATATAATTATTGTCCAAATCTATGTGGATGATATTATCTTTGGAGGGACGTCACAGAAGCTGGTTGATGAGTTTGTTCAGAATATGACTCAAGAGTTTGAAATGAGTATGTGTGGCGAATTGAGAACTCCAAAGTTTCAAAGACACCTATGAGTACATCACTGAAACTTGCAAGAGATGAAGCTGGAGAAGATGTTGATGCTAAGCTCTATCGAGGGATGATTGGTAGTCTGTTATACTTGACTGCTACTCGACCAGATTTATCATTCAGTGTTGGTGTGTGTGCAAGATATCAAGCCAAGCCTAAGGTATCACACTTGGATGCAGTAAAGCGAATCATCAAGTACGTCAGAGGAACGGAGGGCTTGGATGTGTATTACTTAAAGAATTCCAACAAGAACTTGGTGGGGTATAGTGATGCGAACTGGGCAGGATGTGCTGATGACAGGAAAAGTACCAGTGGAGGATGTTTCTTTCTTGGAAACAATCTTATCTCGTGGCTGAGCAAGAAGCAAAACTCTGTATCACTCTCTACGGCAGAAGCAGAATACATTGCCATGGGTAACTACTGTTCACAACTTATCTGGATGAAGCAGATGTCAGCAGATTATGGAATGCACTCAGGTCCCTTTCTTGTGTATTGTGACAACAAAAGTGCAATTGATATCTCAAGGAATCCGGTCCAACATTCAAGGACGAAGCACATTGACATCATGCACCACTTCATCAGAGAATTAGTTGAAGACAATCAGGTAGTAATCGGACATGTAGTTACTGATTTGCAGTTGGCTGACATATGCACTAAATCTCTTGAATTTAATCGTTCTATCACACTAATAAATGCAATTGGTGTGTGTAACCTTGATTGTTGAGTCAAGTTGTGCAGAGAGTAGTGCAGGTGCTGGTTCGGGATGTACATATGATTCAGATTGGTTTTGGAACCTGAGAACGCTGTGGAAAAGAGCTGTTTGGTATGCCGTCAATACTGTAATGGTACAGGTTTCACGTCAATCTGTGCCCCCCCCCCCCCTCTCATTAAAAAGAGCCAGAAATGTTTCAGAAAGATGCTCAATAAAAAAAAAGGGGAAAAGAAAAAAATTGATAGATTCATGATGGGAAATAACAGGGGTTTCACAGCGCGAGAATAAAGAATGAAAACCAGCAGTATTGATGAAGGCATAGCAATGTGAAAGCTAGCCATAAAAAGACAATCGGGAGCACGAGAGTATAAGATCTAGAAAGAGTTATATGTGCAGCCTGAATTAAGCATTGAGTCAACTCATGAAGCACATCACATAAATGGTAAATAAACTGATCTAATGCTCTATATTAATCTTGAATCAGCCAATTGTGAGTTGTGACTCGTGTTTTATTACTATCTTGAAAGTCTGATGATACAACATTAATTCACGAATGTGCCTAATGCTTATGTGTTTGGATGAGAGAAACTAAATGTTGTAGGCATACAAAGGAGAGGATAAAAAGTCAGGGACCAGATGTGCTATATCAGAAAAGTTGATTCAGCCTTATTTAGTTAAGGGAAGTAGTGGGGCACAAACCCTAAAAATCTTCATCGTGCTTGAGAAGCTAAATCTCGCAGCCTCGCTTCATCTCCCTCGCAAATCAAGCAAAGAAACCAACTTCTATAATGGGAAAAGCCAAGAACTCAACTCAACAAGGCGAATCATCCAAGGTAGAGAAGCATGCAGAGGCTGAAGCAAGTCGAAGGTCACTCTCTGATGGTGAACCTGAATCGCCTCCGCCGAGAAATGATCCGTCAGTGTCTACAGCTCTTCCTGAAGTAGCCAAAGAGCTCGAGTCCTTCAACACTGCGAATGAGAAAGCGCAATCGGAGGAGAGTGATGAAAGGACTCCTGGTCTTGAAATAGATCCATTTGCAAAGAACCTGTAGCAGATCCGAAGCCGCAGAAGGAATCTTCAAGTACTGCCGTGCCAGATGCTCCGATCAGAGATGAATCACCGAAAGATAAGGATGAGTCTGCTCTGCCTCTAGTGCTTGTAGACACGGAGAAAGCTCTGAGCAACGAGTAGCTAAAGGAAATGCACCTGCCAAAGCTGAATCGAAGAGAAGCTTTGCTAGGACAACACATCAGCCAGCTCCTGCTCCAACTCCTGTTCCACGGACTGCTACACCTAGCTCCAAAACTAAACCACGCTGAGTATCGGTTATGAGCTTGGATCAGTTTTCATACCTCATGAACCACTCACCAGGGTTGATCTGCAAGTGGCACTACAGGACTGAACTCGAGCTCTTCAGGCTTTAGCTGAGATCGTTCAGGATCTTCAGAGTGCTGTAGCAAATTAGTACCGGTCTCTCGTTATGAAGTATTGATGTCTCCTGTTGTTTTTAATCCGTGTGCTCACAAGCAGGGGGAGAAGAAGAGGACTGAGATGCAGAAGACTAAGTTTATGGGGGAGCATTTGTATATGCTATAGTTTATGGGGGAGCATTTGTATATGTTATCCTTTGATAATATGCATTGGTGGTGTTGTGGTTGCCATGTCTTCTATCTCAGGTACTTGTGAGACGACGAATTAAAAAGGGGGAGATTGAAGATGTATGGTGAAGAAGATGATGTAGCAGAGCAGAAGTAGTGCATGAAGTACGACATGGACTACTGCATCAGAGAGATGGATCATGAGAAGCACGTGAAGATGTATGGTGAAGAAGATGATGTAGCAGAGCAGAAGTAGTTCATGAAGTGCGACATGGACTACTGCATCAGAGAGATGGATCATGAGAAGCACGCGTGAAGACAAATGCAAGAAAAGGAAGGAGCCTTTGGTAAAGATATGAAGATATTTATCAAGGCGTGGACGTTAAGAAAAAGGAGTGAAGAATAAGCAACTGATGAAGAAAAAAAAAGGTTGTCTTATTATCTGAAGCAGAAAATGGAAAGTTTCCATTTGGGTAGTTTTAGGGTTTTTCTCTCTAGGTATACAGAGAGAGTCGACTGGGTTGTAGTCGGCTAACACACAGGGAAGAATAAGCAACCGATGAAGAAAAGAAGAAGGTTGTCTTATTCGCTGAAACAGAAAATGGAAAGTTTCCATTTGGGTAGTTTTAGGGTTTTTCTCTCTAGGTATAAAGAGAGAGTCGACTGGGTTGTAGTCGGCCAACACACAGGGAGAGCTTTTAGCAATAGAGAGTTTTTGTATGTCCGAATAAGGAGAAGCAAAGCATCTAGGGGTTAAGGGCTTAAGTGGTTCAGAGTCTGTCTTAGGTCTCTGAACGAGTAAGACTAGCAAACAAGTCGAGGGGTGTCTTGAGCTTGTTTGGTTTATTTCTTTTAAGAAGAACAAGTATGAGCTTTTAAAAGAATAAATATAGTCGTGGTTTTTGGAATTGATTAACCCTGTACTACTGTGTGTTCTACATCGCATAGCTTGCTTATCTTACACTAACAGAGTTGACTGCAAAGGATCTCCATGACAATGAATGGAAGTTTAGGCGTATCTTTCGGGGTAGGTTTCACCTTTCTTCTTCGAGTAGATCCGTTTAACTACCTATAGTTGCCTTGTCTGGTCCTTGGTGCTGTATAATGTTGGCTGTGATCATTTTTGGCTTTTAAAGTAAGATCTTAGAAAAAAAATTCTTCATATTTTGTTTGCAGGACAGCCCAAACGGCATCTGCTTACTACTGGATGGAGTGTCTTTGTCAGTGCCAAGCGACTCGTAAGGGGAGACTCTGTCATATTTCCATTAACTTGCTTCTGTTTTACTTTAATTCTCTCTCATTCAATATACCAACCGAAACAAAAAAACCTTACTTATAAATTTATAACAAAGATTACTAAAAACCAGTACCTCGTCCCTTTTATTCTTTGTTCTCATTGACTTTCTTTTTCACTTTCACTCAAGCATACTAGCATGTAGGAACCTTGTAACGGGCAAAATTATCCGGATCTAAATTAAACCCGCCCAAAAAATATCCTAAACTAAAAAACCCCAAAAATACCCGGTATAGTTAGGGGCCTACGAAAAATCCTAAAACTTTAGGGTTACCCACGGATACCTACGAAAATCCTCTCTATTTTTTTAAGTTGTGTGGGTTTTTAACAAAAACTTCATAAACTATATTTATATGTATTATCTTTTTTAGTTATGTTTTGTATACAATTTGATTAATTGTCAATGATATAGCACGTGTTTGCCGACAAGCATTTGCGGAAGTTTTTAACTCTGTGAAAGGGATAATAAACTTGGGATGAATGCTACTATCTTGTATCTGATGATTGCAATATTTTTAAAGTTAGTTTGTGGTTATATCAAACATGTGCTATGCTTGAACTAGCGAAAAAAGACTTTACAGATTTAAGACAACAAAGTGATGGAACTTTTTTTTTCCAAACGTACATCAGTGATACATAACACAAAGAAATGTAAGTAGAATCTTGATTTAAAAAAGCGACTGTTTTCGGCGCCATGGCGCTAAACGCCATCAAGTGAGAACCTCATCGCCACAGGACCCCATTGCTAGGCGAGGTACATAAAACCTTCGCTTTTCTTCGTTTTTGATATTTTGCTAAAGCATTAAAAGTGCCGATTTGTTGTACCTATACCAAAAAAGTTTAATTCAAATTTGAACAATTAACTAAAACGGCTTAAGAAAAATATTTAGTGTATCAAAATATATACTATAGGCGTGTAGAGGAGGGTATCCACAGTTCCACTAAGCTAGGATACTATCTCACTAACCCTACTTCTTCTCTTATATAAATAAACCTACAAACCTCAAGTAAAATCATTAGCTTCTCTTCAACTTACGGTAGTAACTTATCATTTACAAGATTTTCTAATTCATTAGTAACTATCTTCTTCACGCTTCTTCTCATTCTTTGTTTAGATCATAGTGTCTTCTTCTTCTTAAGTCAGTAGTTTTTTTATTTAATAAAAGTTTATGATCATGTATTTTTTATATCATAGGCTCATAGCTTCTTCTTATTTCATGTATGTGTGTGTTGTAGTTATAAATTGTGATCATGTTTTGTTTATATCATAACTTCTTCTCCTTAAGTCATTAGCTTCTTTTTGTATGTAAGTTTATGATTGTGTCTTGTATATACTAAATAGCTTTTTCTCATACCATGTTTGTATATGTTGTAGGTGATCATGTTTGGAGACGCTGGAGCTGGAACATCTCAAGGAGCAGGGTCTCAAGGAGGAGGGTCTCAAGGAGAAGGCCAACAAGTGGATACATGAAGGAAGTATGGAACCATTGTTAATAACAATGTCAACCATTGGAAGTGTATCTTCTGCTACAAGGTGCTAACTGCTGGAATTTCACGCTTGAAGCAACATCTTGTTGGAGGGTATAAGAATGTAAAGAAGTGTCCAATATGTCTAGAACATGTCAAAGTTGAGCTGCAGAACTACATGGTGAAAATAGCTGAAGAAAGAGCAGCTCTTCAAATGCAGTTTCAATATGTCGTGCATGAAGATGATATGGAGGACTTGGATGATGAAGTTGATCAGCCAAAATGAAAGACTATCAAGAGGAAGAACCGTGGACCTTTGGATAAGTTTGTGAAGTCACTGCCTCCAGAAAGTCTTGAAAGGCAGAAAGGATATGAAGGGAGCGTTTGGAGCTTGTGACAAGGAGCTAAGAGAGAAAGTATGTGGAGGCATAGCAAGGTGGTTTTATGATGTTGGGATTCCTTTTAATGCTGCCACATACGACAGTTTGAAGGAGATGACTGAGTTGATTGGGCAGTATGGTGTGGGATTAAAGCCTCCTTCAATGTACGAGCTCCGTTTCAATTTACTTCAGAAGGAAGTAGCAAACGTTGATGCTCAGCTAGTTGGTCACAAAGAGGAGTTGGAAGTAAAAGGATGCTCAATCATGTATGATGGATGGCGTGATTCAGTGGTGTATAAGGACATTGTCAACTTCCTGGTTAACTCACCTAGAGGCTTGGTTTTCATCAGATCAAAAGAAGTATCTAAGGTAGTGAAAGATGCTACTATGTTGTTTTAAGTTGTTGGATGATATGGTTGAGGAAGTTGGCGAGAAGAATGTGATAAAAGTTGTGACTGACAATGCCTCCAATTATGAGAAGGATGGGAAGTTGCTTGAAGCTAAACGTCTACATATTTTTTGTACTCCTTGTGTTACCCATTGTTTTGATCTGATTCTGGAGGACATTGGAAAGATACAGGCTGTAAAGAACGCTATTAAGAAGTGTATGTTTGTCAATGCAGACATCTACTGTCGTGTTCCTCTAGTCAACATGATGAGAAGGTTCACAAACCAGAAGAACTTGCATCGGCCTGCAGTAACTCGATTTGAAACTTTTTTCATCACCATGACTCAGTTTCACCTTCAGCAAGCTAATTTGAAGAAGATGGTGACTTCATAGGAATGGAACAAGTCGAAATGGCCTAAGGAAGCATGAGAAAGAAAGCTGAAGCAATATATTCTTCAAGAGGGCTTCTGAGAAAATCACATTCAAGATAAGCTAAATCGCCATAGCGTTGTCCTTGATCTTTCCAATAACCTAAAACCTTTGTGTCGGTAAAAGACCTTGAATCTAGCCTAGGATCTTCTAAATACATCTCCAGTTTCGTCTTCTTATTGTCTAGACCAGGCTGGATGTTATGCTCAAGTTCAGATAGATCCTACATTATTGAATTAAAAAGCATCACATTACATATATACCAAGATTATGATATATGAATTTATAAACTGCAAAAGACTTACATAATTCATATCATTTTCTAATGGTGACTCAATAAGAAGCTCATGTGGGGTTAGTGTAGCTGAAGAGGTTGAAGAAGAACTCCGAACCATGGCTCCATACTCTTCATAAAGCATTTTCAAATTCTTCTTAACAACTCCAACTTTTTTTTCAGCATTTCTTGGTTCCACTTTTTCATAAGTTGTTCTAAATATTGCAGCTTCAATCTTAGATCTAAAACTGCCCGATAGCTAGAATGAGACTATATTCATCCCAATACTTAGAAAAATTAACTCTTATTTTCTTAGTCATCTCTTTCAATACAAGATCATCACAACTACCATAGTTCATCACAAATTTTCTCCCCTCAATCCCATTTATCCTCTGAAGGCAGTGTTTTATAACTCATGTCACACTCTTTCAAACTAGTGAATGCGTCACGAAACTTCAGAGCTCTAACAAGCATATCATAAGTTGAATTCCATCTTATTGAGACATCAAGAGACAATCCATCTCCACTCCTAATCTCTGCACTCCGAACACATGTTGCAAATGCTTATATCCTTGATCCAGATGCTTTGAAAAACTTAACAATCCCTCGGATATTTTACAGAAGACCAACAACAAGTTCTAAACCTTCTTTCACTATGAGATTCAAAATGTGTGCACAGCATCTAACATGGAATAACCTCCGATCACATAACAACCCGTTGCCGCTAATCATTTGAAGTCCATGGTTGAGGATCTTCTGCATACTATCGTTATAAGTAGCATTATCCAAGATCATATAGAAGACTTTCTTCTCTAATCCCCACTCCTTCAAACAACTAGTAAGTTAATTAGCCACTTCTTCACCGGTATGTGGAGGTTTTGAATCACAGAAGGTTAATATCTTATTTTTCAACTTGAAGCTATCATCAACATAATGAGCGGTCAGACAGATGTATCCCATCATAGTAGTAGAAGCTGTCCACATATATGAGGTTAAAGATACCCGACCCTTAAACTATGCTAACACTTTCTTCAGCTTCTATGTAGTGACCTTTGCAACTGGACCTTGAAGTAATTCGCGAAACCATGCGGGATACTCATGATCGTCATAATCAACCTGCAACAAAAAAGTTAAATAATTAGACATTAAACTTACTTTGCTAATGTATGCATACAATTTAAGTAATAAATAAATACATGTTTCCTCAACCACTTGATAAAGTGTTGATCTTTCCTTTTGTCTAACTCAGTTGTCGATATACCAAGTATTGCTTCCTCGACTTGAGTCTCAAATTGACTGTAAAATCATATATGTTATGTATTATATTTAATATTGAAAAAAAAAAAAATATATATATATATATATATATATATATATATAAGTGTGTATGTTTATATATTTACCTTTCAAAATAAGCAATCAATGGATGCTTGCAATTAAGAAGAATATAAAGGTGTGCACTATGGACGTCTTCATCACTCGACCACCAAACCTCTTTCAATTTCCCACTCAATCGCCCAATTTGACAAAAGATGTCTGGAACATCGTCTTCCATATATGTCGGCACGACACCACCATCATCATATCTTCTTGGAGCTCGTTTCCTTGTACGTACTTTCGGTGCAAAGTAGTACGAAGTGAAATGTGATGTTTCTTCCGTCAAACTTCCCGCCACAATAGAACCTTCAACTCTTGCTAGGTTTTTGGCTTTTCCTTTCAAAGTTTTCATGGCCCTTTCATACTGATACATCCATCCATAATGCACGGGTCCACGAAGTAATGCCTCATACGGGAGGTGGACAACTAGGTGTTCCATGACGTCGAAAAAAGTTGGCGGAAATATTTTCTCCAAGTTGCAGATTAAGACGGTGATGTTTTCATGAAGTTGTTGGACAACTTCCACTTTAAGAGTGCGGGTGCTCAGATCCCTAAAAAATGCTTCAATTCCTTATATATATACGAAAACAAAAATTATCCATATTAGTATATATATATAAATAAATTAATCATGTCATCGTATTATATTAATTAATTACCTGAAAGTGCTTCATGTACTTTTGTCGGTAGTAGCTCCGCAAACGCAAAGGGAAGTAGTCGCTGCATAAAGACATGACAATCATGGCTCTTCATCCCAGAGAACTTTTGCCCTTTCTCAACACATCTTGAGAGATTTGAAATATACCCATCAGGGAACTTCACTTCTGAAGCCACCCAGTTGAACAACGAAGACTATTTTTCTGATGACAGTCTGAAAATTAGAACTGGAACTTGCCCATTGCTTTTTATATGTAGTTCACTCCTTGAGCAGATATCGGGTAAGTCCAACCTTGATTTTACGTTGTCTTTCGTCTTCCCTGGGACATTCAATATAGTGTTCATGATGTTCTCAAAAAAGTTCTTATCTATATGCATCACATCGAGGTTGTGGCGCAAAAGAAGATCTTTCCAATATGGCAATTCCCAAAATATACTCTTTTTGTGCCAATTGTGCTGAACACCATAATAATCAGGCATATTACTGGGAACATGTCAATTCCCACCACGAGGAGTTGATCCAGAGCACCGTAGTAATCGATTTGCGCTTTGATTTGTTCTCCAGTTAAATATGGAGGAGGAGTGTCCCTGACAACCCTTTTGTGCCTGAACAATTTCTTGTTTCTTCGGTATGGGTGGTGAACCGGAAGAAATCGACGGTGACAATCGAACCAACTAGTCTTCCTACCATGCTTCAACTGAAATGCATCTGTCATTCCATTACAATATGGACAAGCTAATCTCCCATGTGTAGTCCACCCAGACAACATACCATATGCAGGAAAGTCACTTATGGTCCACAAAAGCATCGTTCGCATCGTAAAGTTTGTTTTCGTTGAACAATCATATGTCCTCACCCCTGTTGACCACAAATCTTTCAACTCTTTTATCAGTGGTTGTAGAAAAACGTCGAGAGATCTTTTTGGATGTTTTGGACCAGGTATTAATATGGTCATGAATAGAAGCTCTCGTCGCATGCACATCTCCGGTGGCAAGTTATACGGTGTAAGAAAGACCGGCCACAATGAATATTGTCTCCCAGACATTCCAAATGGACTAAATCCATCAGTGCATAATCCAAGACACACATTCCGGCTATTGCTAGCGTAATGTGGATGTACATTGTTAAAATGTTTTCATGCTCTTGCATCTGATGGATGAGTCATCTCTCCATCCGTCTGAGTATGCTCGGCGTGCCATCTCATCCCTCCAGCAGTCTCCTCAGATTGGTACAATCTTTTCAATCTGTCTGTGATTGGTAGGTACCACATCCTTTGATACGGTACCCTATTACGCCCTCGACCTTGCGATTTGAATCGTGGCTTCTTACAAAATTGACATTCTTCTAACTTCTCATCATCTCCCCAGTAAATCATGCAGTTGTCGATGCAAACGTCTATCATCTCCGAGGGCAACCCAAGACTATATACCAATTTCTGAATCTGATAATAAGATTCAGCAGACACATTGTCTTCTGGCAAATACTCTTTAAACAAGTCTGCCCATGCATCCATACAATTTTCAGGTAGATTGTGATCGGTTTTAATACTCATCATTCTAGCAGCCAACGACAATTTAGACAGACCTTCTCTACAACCACTGTAAATTGGCTCATTCGCAGCATCTAACATTTCATAAAACTTTTTTGCATCTAAGTTAGGTTCTTCAACTTCATCATCATCATGAGTTACAAAGGCATCACCTACCATATCATGAACCCTATCACAATCTACCATTTGTTCCTCTTGGTGATGATAGCTATTACTACTGCTACCTTCATTACGCAAATGCTCAACCGGTTCAATCTGAAATTGCTATTACTACTGCTACCTTCATTCCTACAACTAGCATCTTCTCCATGTTGATACCAAATATAATAATATGGCATGAAACCTCTATTTATTAAATGCTTCCAAACATTTTCACGAGGGCCTAATTTGGTATTGCAACATTTCCGACAAGGACAGAACATCTTACCACTTTCCTGCGTGAGTGGTGTAGAATCTGCTTGATGCATAAACGTCTCCAACCCTTCGAGAAATTCTTTCGTCACCCTCCCGTTATTATCTCTGTGTGAATACATCCACTTCCGCAACTCGAAAATATTTCCCGGACCGGACATTTTTTTTTGTGTTTGATTAAGCTTATAGCTGATTTTTTTTTGGTGTGTTTCAAATGAATCACATATGGTGGTATTTATAGGAATTTTCGAATCTGAGAATTTACTAGGAAATTGCTAGGAAAAGTAAGTACAAAACACGTTTTTGATTTAAATTCGATATTTTCTATCCATTTCCTCTTAATTTCGTAGTAACAAAACCTTTCCTCCTAATTTCGTAGTAAACTATTACTAGGACTTTACGAGGAGAGAGGTTACTATGAGTTTACGAGGAAAATGACATTTTCCTCGTAATAGCCACGTAAGGTTACTTCGATTTTACGAGGAAACCTTTTTCTCGTAAGGTTACGAGCACTTTACGAGGAAAACTGGTTTCCTCGTAAAATCGAAGTAAACTCGTAGTAATTTTACGAGGAACTATTTTCCTAGTAAATTTTCCTAGTAAAAGCTTAGTTTTCTTGTAGTGCAGATTCTCATTCTAACTTGTTGTTACAATGAATGAAACGACTCCTTTTTTCCATATGCCTCTACTACTATTACACAAAATCGTTCCAAATAAGAGACTTTGTGCATTTTGAATGGCTCACAATTTCAGTTGCTTGAATAGGACAGGTTTCACTTTGTGCTTGAGTTTCTGTTTCATCTTCATCATCAACCTCCATTTGCTCATTTGCAGCGTTAAGAGTTGCTATTGACTCACATATATGTGAATCCATTCTGAAAAATCAGTAAATAATCACAAAATTTATGTTCTTATTGAAAAAAAAAGATACACAAGCGTATGAATTAACTCATCAAAATAGTTGAAGCTCATCATAGTATTATTACTAACGTAACAACACACATGCGCACACATATAACAATGTTGTTGTCTCAGCATAAGAGTTAACTTAAATAAGGAACAATGTTCTCACAATAGCTAACTAACTAGAACATTGGCAGAAAATATTTTTGAAAGGGTAAAAGATTAAATGAGACCAAAAAAAAAAACAGAGATATAATGAAAATTACTAAATTAGGATGAATTGTCATTCATTAAAGGTAAATTTACAAAGTAGTATCAAATTTATGGTACAACTGTAATTTCCCCATAATATAATTGTAGAACCAACCACTAAGGTTGACCAACCAACCAACGATCTGTAGCAGAAACATAAAACCCACTAACGTTGACCTTTCTTTTGCAAAATTCAGACTTGTTTTGTAACCCACAATCAATACGAGTGGTAACGAATGAAACAATATCAAGTCAAAACCCACAAACCAAATACTCTAATAGAACTTCAAGTAAATATTATTATAATGTCTTATCTCAAAATAACCTAAAGGAAACTCAGGGGTTATTACAACTCAAAAACATATGTATTTTCAGTTCAAATTCTTTCAAGTTCAAGTTCTTCCAGAGAGTTTTAAGAACAAACAAAATAAGAGTTCTTCCAGAGAATTTTAAAAACAAAAAAAAAGCAGAGAGTTGTAAAACCATAAAACCAATTCCAGAGAGTTTTAAGAACAAACTTACAGAGCTCAACTAGTGACAGAGGCAAACAGATGGTTAGAGTCTTAGAGGACATAGAGTATGAGTCTTAACCTAAACAAATTCGAAATGCATAAGCAATGGTTAGCCATGAGGCCCATGACATGATTCTAAAGCATAAGAAACATGTAAAAGATGATATATCAATAAAAAAAACCATTTCTCAATCTCACCAATGAAATCGAGGTTTCTCTACACGAATCTTCACTGGAGAAAAGAATATCTTTCTAGATCTAAGATTTTTTTTGCAGTGGTCACGACTCACGGGAAGAGATAAGAATTAGGGTAAAAAAAATCATAAAACAGCATCGCTTTACTTAGCATTTAAAAAAAAAACATAGGGTACCTGAAACCTGATAGAGTAAATTAGACATGGTAATTTACAAACCAAGATCCTCCCAAATAAAATCCACGAGTTTCAAACACTAATAATACGGGTTTTGAGTTTAAAATTCCAACATGGTTTAGGGTACAGGAAATCGGTCAATTCATGCATTAACAGAGGGGCGCGGTCCTGATCAGTACATGCATTCGGACCATGTGCTAAAACATACATCAACACAGTTTTTATTCAAATTTCATACATCAACCAAATTTTTTAGGCCAATACATACTTTGACCGTGTTTCCGTTAGTCTAATTCTAACGGTGTCTTATGTGGATTTAACGGGTGATTACGTGGATTAAGAAGATAATTATGTGGCTTATGAGACGAAGATTAAAACAAAATGGTGTCGTTTTGGCCTCTTCAACACGACGTCGTTTTGTTTTTTTCAGAAACAAAATCTCCTCTTCGTGGAAGTCACGACAGAAGGAAAAAACGAAGCTTCAGAGAGAGATAAGAGAGTCAAACCAGATTGAGAGAGAGAAGAGTAAAATTTGGTGAAGAGTAAGAAGCTGAGAGCAAGTATAGGAGAGATCAATTGGAATGAGGTACATTTGATCATATTCTCTGAGCAAATTATGGGTTTCAGGTTTGATTGAAAAATCAGTTAGGGGTCATCTAATGGTATATAGTTCTGTAATAGGATGATGAACATATATTAATTGTCGATTTTCTAGGAAAGAGAAGAAAAATCCGAGAGCACACAAGGTGTTCGACGAAATGTGTCAATGAATTTTTTTCATGGTTTTCTCTGTAACTGATGTGTTGTGTAATTGTTGCAGTGGGATATTATGTGTATTATAAACTATGACGGGAAGTTTGAGAATTTGGAAGGATGTCTCACCTATGTTGGTGGAAAAGTTCATTATCTTGAAGTTGCTCCTCAGTGTCTATTTGGTAGAATTATCTCGGCAGAAATTGTTGATATGTATGGGCAGTGAGATTGGTACAAGCTTCCTTACGAAGGATTATCATATTTGAAGGTGTTGTGTGATGGTGGTTTAAACTTCCAAAACATGTGTAATGCTACACAATGGGTAAATATGATGGATGTGTATCTTTAGCACGAGGATGTAAACAATGAGGCTGAAGAGAGTGAATCAGATCAGCATGATAGTCAATCAGATCAGCCAAATGGTGAATCAGATCTTCAGGATGGTGCTGATTCTGGAATAGAAATGAATGAGGCCCGAGAGAATAGTGAACCAGACCCGCGGGATGAGCATGTAGAAGAAATAGTTGGTGAGTTTGTTGATGAGGAAGAGTACAATGAAGCTCATAGAGATACACCTCCAGTCTCAGATGATGAAGAAGGTGACATCGAAAGTGGATATGAAAGATGGCGACGAGGAAGTGGAGAGTTGAAAATTATGCAGATTTTTGAAAGCATAAACGAGTTCAAGGAAGATGTGTTAGAATATGCATTAATGGGAGGTTAGAATATCAAATACACAAGATGGGGTAATCAAATTAGCGAGGAAAAGTGTGTTGTAGTGGGTGAGATTCCTTGTATTTGGAGAATCTATTGTTCTTATGAGAAATCAGTGCATCAGTACATGGTCAAGTCATAATGGGCATAATGCTCCACACTGCAAGTATGATGGAGTGCCTAACAAACCGACGAAGACTTATCCAAGGAACAAGAAACATCCTTCACAAGAAGAGTCAATGTCATTTGACGATGGTGAAGCTCTAAGACCAAGCCAGCCAACGCAAACATCCAACTTGAATGATTAACTTCAGGTTTGCTCTCCAAGTTAAATTTTACGCATCATTACACTTGTGATGATCTTGTAACAATAACTTTTTAGCTCTTTTCAGGTTCTCTTGCTATTATCAGCTTGTTCTGGAAACTTAGGTGTGCTATATGGGTCTCAAGTATGAAGCGGCTTAGTCACACTATGTTGGTTTTTGTTGTTTTAGATGTTTCTCGAGTTCTTAAGGTGTAACTTATGATGTTCTGATGATATTTTTTCTAAAACTTATAGAACTCTTTTGTAAAATTGCCTATGTTATGACAATCTTGTGTGTTTAAATCAATTGATAATCTTGCAACTTTTTATGTTAGAACAAAAAAACAAATTCATACTTCAAGCCGTTAAAGTTTAACATCTAGAAAAACAAGCAATCCGAGAAGCAAAAAACAAGCAATCCAAGAAGCGATTCCGAGAAGAAAAAAATAAACAACCAAGCACACAACTACATAGGAAAATAATAATACAAAACCATCACTCCCACTCCAAAAATTGCCATCTTCTTCAAGCTCTTCATGTCTTTCTTATACCCGTGAACCAATTTTTTCATCTCCTTCCCATATCCAGCTAAAGCATCAGCCAAATCTTCAATCTTTTTGTCATAAATTCTTATTATATCTTCACATCTCTGAGACTGAATCTCCAAATTGCCAATTTTTCATCAAACAAACTCATCATATCTTCAATTTCTTCTACAGCAGATTCATCCGTCCATTTAAACAAATGATTCTTATCCTACACAACAAAATCGTTCACTATAGTTAAACCAAACCAACTCAATCGATCAATCTTGACAAAAACACAAAAATCAACCAAAGTCCAATTTTTTACCTCTTCGCTACCATTACGACAGCCATGGAAAATTTTTCCTGAGTTTTTGATGGTTTTAGATGTAAAAATCTCAACGGCTTCTCCACACTTCTTACAAAAACTCGGAAACCCTCTTTCTCTTTCAACCCTACGACGACTCCAATTTGCGCTCATAGCTGCTCAGTTCTAACTCAATTAGAAATCCTAGATATACATCAAAATCTTGACTGGAGACGAAATTGATAGAGTTTACATGTACCATATGAGGAATTATGGTTAGATGAGGTAGACATTTGCTCTTCTCTCTCTCAATCTGGTGTCATTCTCTTATCTCTCTTTGTGAAGCTTCGATTCTTCCTTATGTCGCGACTTCCACGAAGAGAAGGTTTTGTTTCTGAAATAAAACAAAACGACGTCGTGTTAAAGAGCCCAAAACGACACCATTTGTTTTAATCTTCGTCTCATAAGATATTTAAAAATTTATAATTAATTTTAATTTTTTTGTTATAAATTGAATGTACTCCGATCAAAACTTTTGTTCGTTCGGCCATTGTTTATGTCCCAAAAAGTTGTCGGGTCTGAAAAAAACACTGAGTATAGAATTTGAATAACACATGAGTTTTCCTTTCATTATGTGACTATTGTGTCTTAGTCTTGTGATTTCTTCCCTTACAAAGCATGCTACTAGGGATGTTATATATTTATTAAAATATATTAAAATATTATTATAATGGTAATATTATATTTGAAACATATAAAGTCAAACAAGTAATTTAGATATATTGTAATATCATTAAAATTGAAATATATAAGTTTAAATTAACTTATAAATTTATATCTACAGACATAGAAAAAATTTAAATTTTACAATATATTTTATTTTTGATAATAATATAAAATAAAATATTTAGAGAAATAGTAATTAATTTAAATTTATTAAATAAAGATTCATAAAATTCATATAAAACATAAATAATTATATATTTATTTGGAAAGATTAAAAAAATTAAAAAGAGAAATTTGATAAAACCTTTAATCCTTACATAATTAATATGAAAAATGACTTTAATCTAGTGGTTAAGATGTTTATTATTGTATTTTTTTGCTAAAATTTAAGTCTGCAAAATAACATATTTAAAAAAAAATTGAATCCATCTAAAATAATGTTATTTTGATAAATTTAAGTCCGTATAAAACTTTTGAATTTTCTGAAGTTCAAAATGAAACATTCATTAGTATAAAATCCGTCAACGAAAAGAAACGTGTGAAAGAGACCTTTTTCCTCTAGAGCCCTCCATGAGCTCCAGTCCGTTATGCAAAAGGGCAATCAAACCGAGCGGAACCAAACCGAAAACAAATGTCCAGGTGTTAACCGAACTCCAAAGCCTGGTTCTTTTCGGTTTGATTAATAATCAATGATTAAGAGTCTCTAACCGAGTAAGAGGTTTCTGTGGCCAGAGGTAAGTCAAGTGTGTGGCGACTATTGGTCTCTGGTAACGAGTGGCAAATATCTGAAAGGACCAACATAACAAAATATCTTTAAAATTCAATCTATAGAATCAATCAGATTTCAAGAAGAAGAAGAAAAAAGCATTGGCTTTTGTGTGTTGATCCTATCTCTCAATGAATCCTCAAGCTGTCTCTTGTAGCTTCGGCTTCGTTTCTGCTCCACTTGTCTCTCCCAGAACTTCCCGATTTGTAATCCAAGCCAAATGTAAAAGACTTTCTTCAGTCCCCACTTTGATTCAATCTTCGTTGATCTTGATAATTAGGTTCTGGGTTTGTTGCAGCGGAGCCGTCGGAGAAATCTGTGGAAATTATGAGGAAGTTCTCGGAGCAGTACGCTCGTCGCTCAGGGACTTACTTTTGTGTTGACAAAGGAGTTACTTCTGTCGTCATCAAGGTTTGCCTTAAAGTTTCCAACTTTCTTATGTAACTCTTCTTTGTTCAAAGATTTTATGATTTGGAGGAGACTTGCGTCTTCTACTTGTAGAGATTTTGTCAAACTTATCTTGATTTATACAGTAGATTTTTTGAAGTCTCGGGTGGAATAGGTGATGGTTTTCGTCTAAAGTTTCTATCTTTTTTTGCCTTGATTATGAACTACTTGGAGATAATTGAGTCTTCTGTGCAGAAGAATTTGAGTTTTAGTTCATGTAAAACATCTTGATATCTAGTGCTTATTAACTAATCAAGTGCATGAATTTTCTTCTCTCTATTAGTGAACGAGTCTTCAGAAGAAATTGAGTTGGTACTAGTGAACATCTTGAGTTCTAGTGTTTAACTAACCAAGTGGCTAAGTCTTCTAGTTGTAGAATAGTGATTCTACAGAAGAGATTGGTCAATGCATGTGAACATCTAGTTATTATCTAATGAAGTGGCTATTTCTGGGAACAGGGTTTGGCTGAGCATAAAGATTCGTATGGTGCACCGCTCTGTCCTTGCAGGTGATCTTTTGCTTCTGGGCTATCATTGTTTTTAAGAGCATTTTGAAATTTCTTTTATCAACCCAACAAATTCTGTTATTTGTTGTTATGTGATACAGACATTATGATGATAAAGCTGCTGAGGTTGGACAGGGATTTTGGAACTGTCCTTGTGTTCCAATGAGAGAGAGGTAAGAAGTAGCTCCATGTTGCTGCATAAAGCATTCTGCGTGTGTGTGTGTGGTGTGTGTATATAGTAAGCATAGAAGGTCCTTTTGGAAACACCAGTCAGATGTTATAACCGTGTTTGTGGTTACTAATTGGATAGTGTTCAGGAGCATACGCACGTTATAGTTTCCATAGAGGTTACAAATGTCTGATTGCTAGGCAAGTAGAAGTTTGAGTTAACCCATAGCTAGCAATAATTGTCAAGAAAATACTCTTAGCCCTCTCATAAAATAAGCATATGTTAACGATTTGTTCTGATAATACACCTGTACTAACACGTTTTATCATTTTGTGCATCAGGAAGGAGTGTCATTGTATGCTTTTCTTAACTCCTGACAATGATTTCGCCGGGAAGGATCAGGTAACCCTCAGCTCAATATGCTTTCTCTAATAGCAAGCTTGAGATTCTGTTTCCATTTTAAGCAAACCTTATATGGGTTGAAGCAACTTATAAGAGTTGAGATCTGATGCCCTTTCTCTTCATATGTTTTGGTGCAGACTATTACGTCAGATGAAATCAAAGAAACAACAGCTCACATGTGAGAACTGATTGAGAGAGAAATGTCTCACTCACCAATGCAGCCTGTACATTGATACCCATCAGCATCTTCTTCTTCTTCGTTCTTCTGTACAACTATTTCCTTGTCAGATAAATACTTTAGTATGATCTTGTTTTTGCAAATGATTACAATGATATAAGAGGATCTTACTTTATGCTGAGATCTTCAGTAAGCTTTCATGATATTATTGTTACTAGAAGGATTTAAATGATTTTACCACACCTCTGAGCCAAAGCTTCCATAAAGTTTTCTTTTTTAAAAAAAAATAAGTTGACTTTTAGTCCACCACAGTTCTTCTTGGGATCAGTCTCCAGATTTTTCATGCAGTGATTTTGACACTGGTCTGAATCATACCTTGTTGTCACAATCGCCATTGAACACATTTAACAGACGAGAACTGTTTCTGTGATTTGATTTGGGGGAATCGTGAGATTTTGTATGACAAACATCAGTCTTCTGATGGAAGGGCATTGGTACAGGTCACTATTATTATGTCTGCTGCAGCTTCCCTCTCCTCTTGAATTGTTATCATTTGATACTTCCATAAGTTCCCATGCTTTTGAATTATATTTTCACTTTGCTTTGCCTTACTATGCTTCCATGAAGAAGAATGTTGTGAAACTGGAAAAGACAATGAGAAAGAGGAATAAAAGGGGATGATTGTGTTATGATCGTTAACTCTCTGTTAACTCCGATCTTCTCTCTTATATTGAACGAATCAAATGAATGCAAAGATGCTTAATCAAAACGATCACATACATTCATCTACCATACTTTGCTCAATTATAACATGTGTCTGTTTATACTTTTCTTTGCTTCCTCTTCTGAGAGCATAATTGTCTCTCCTCCATTCTTGTAAGCTTTCCACTCTAGATTCGGGTACTTATCAGATGGTTAGTAGAAAGTGTTGGAGAAATATGTTCTCGTAACATAGCTAGCTAGTGAGAGTGAAGTGTGTATTCTCCTTTGGAAAAGACAATAACAAAGACATGTATATGCATACTTCCAAGCATCGATGATATTTGTTATAAACTGCTAAGTTCGGTACAGAGAGAGAACTAACGTAAAACAGAAGCAACTCTTTCAAGTTGTACTAAAACTGAACACAAACATCTAAAATTTGTTTTAAAATAAAATGTTTCGTTGAAGTATAGAGTATATCCTTGAAGTAGTATATCCTTGAAGTAGTTTGCTCGAAGACGTGTCTAAAAAAGTCTTGAGAGAAGCTAGGGTTACCACAATAAGGGTCCTAAAAATCATAACACAAGTCACCAAAAACTATGTTTGAGAGACTCAGATCTAGAACGTTGCAGCTGTTGGTGGTATCACCCATACACATGTTCTGATCAAAGCCATAAAACTCATGCTGCATCAACTGATTCAACCCGTAGTTACTCACGGTTTCTTGCAACTTTGGTGGTAACACTGAGTAAGACCATGGGGTGTCCGGGCGGTTGGCTTGAGGGCACTCGTGGATTAGAGGTCTAGAAAACTTAAATGTAAATCTATGTGTGGTGATGACTGAGTTCATTACATTGTGTGGTGTTGATAACAACGTTGATTGCTTGATTGTTAGTGGCTACTCAGTTCTTGTTTGGCATTGAGCAGTATAGAAATTTATGCGGAGAGACTGGTTTACAACCGCTTCATTTATAACTCATTTACTCATGCCCTCATTTACATTTTCCTGTGTGCAAGACTGTAAGTAGAAGTGATGGATATGGTTGGGTTGGTACTTCACAGAAGGTTATGCGTGTGATGACTCATAAGACCAGTAACGGGATATGCTAGTATGTTTAAAATGAGTAAGAACGTGTCCATAATCCATGTTCTTAACCCCGGATCGGACCCGGGGGAACTGGATGTTACAGTGGAACTATTAATAATGTGATGTGATAGTCTAGAGATTTGAAATGCCAACATTATAGTCTAGAGATTTTGAAAATGCCAACAAGGATCACTATTTTAGCGGCTCTAACATGTATTGTGAGTACTATATATAGATTATTTCAAGGGTTGGCTGCCTAAAACACCCTGTAAATATAATCACCCTATTTATTCCCCCCTCAACTACCAAGTTCATGACAAATCCACCCAAACTTATGATTTCTCTTTAGATCTCCCCCTAAAGTTTTTATTCCCCCCTCTCTAATTCTATTTCAAAATCGAGACTAAAGAAAAATTAATTGTGTTATGTAATTAGTGATTGCCCATTAGGAAAGAACCCGACCCGACATTAAAAAAGAACCCGAACCGAATTTTTTTTTAAAAACCCAAACCGATTTGGTTTTTTTATTAGAGTTAGTCTATCTTCTTCACTCAACGACACAGAGAGACCCCGAAGAAAAACTGGAAACAGAGAGAGAGACGATGAGGAATTGAGAGAGAGAGAGAGAGAGAGAGAGAGAGAGAGAGAGAGAGTTTAAGAGAGAGAGAGTTTGAGAGAGAGAGTGTAGTCTCTCTTTGTCTCTATCTCTCTCTATACGTCGTTGTCGTCATTTCTCTATGTTTCTCTTTGTCTCTCCAGTTTTTCTTCGGGAGTCAGAATCCCTCTGTGTCGTTGAGTGAAGAAGATAGACTAACCCTATAAAAATTCCAAATCAATTTTTTTTAAAAAAAAAAAATCCGGGTCAGGTTCTTCTTTAATGTCGGGTCGGGTTTTTTCCTAATGGACAATCGCTAATTACATAACGCAATTAATTTCTTTTTAGTCTCGATTTTGAAATTGAATTAGAGGGGGGAATAAAAACTTTAGGGGAAGATCTAAAGAGAAATCATAAGTTTGGGTGGATTTTTCATGAGCTTGGTAGTTGAGGGGGGAATAGATAGGGTGATTATATTTATAGAGGGTTTTAGGCAGCCAACCCTTATTTCAATGGTTATTAATATGATCACGTTCCTTTTTCCTGTTTAAGCAATTGTACGATCAAGATATGATCGATGAGTATAAAGATTCAGTTGTGTTGACAAAAAAAGAGAGTCAGTTCCAGATCAGTTTTGCATTGACGGGCTCGTATTGGGTTTTAAGTTTTTATTATGTTGCTTCTGTCCAAGAACAAAAATGACGGTGTTTCGTTGCCGTCAATCAATTCATGTGACCAAACCCTATTGCAAGACGGTTTTGCTGCCTTTGCGCCTTACAATGGGACAGCCTATGGGGTTTTGCAGTGGTTCTCTCGAACATTTTTCAATAGTTTGTAAATTTTAACTTAACTAAATTAATGATGAAACATATTAATTTTTATTTTAAAATACACGCATAGCAATTCTGCGTAATTATTTATCACAAACTGTGGTTTCTTTTTATTATTTTTTCTTGATTTTATAATTAATTTTAAATAAATAGCGTATATAACATTGATAGAATATTAAAAGAAAATAAGAAAAATCAGATCTATTAAAAATTTAAAAATAGATTTCTTTTTTTTGTCATATATTTTCTTATTGTTTTTGTCATCTATTAAATAAATTTGAATTAATTTGACTATGTTTTTACACAAAACCATTAAAATAGAATACTTTATAAAAGTTACCAGTGGACAAAGTAAAAATTACCATATGAAGTCAAAGATTGGAACAAACAATAACCACATAAATAACGTACAACTATGAAAAAGAAAATTAAAGGACAATCATTTAAACTTCAAGAAAGACAAAGTTGAACGATACCAAAAGCAAGATTGATCGAGACATCGTTGAAATAAGAGTTCATAATATTGTTCCGCTCTGGAACCATAAGGGCATGTTCAAAGGGGCACACTAAAAAGTGTGCTTAGGGTTAAAATATTAGTAAAATAATGTATTTTGTTTAAGAACATGGGGAATTCAAAGGGAGATCATTTTATTTATGGGTGTGCTTAAAATTAAAAAATTAATAAAATAATGAGAGAAGAAAACCCTTGTTTTCGTTTTAATTTTCGGCCAATACCGGCTTGACACGTACACCAGCACATGGCATAAGCACTGATCTTCTTGTGGACCTCCCAAACTGATCTAAGCCCATTTTTGAATTAAATTCCATTTTTTTAAGCCCAAGCACATGTTATGTGCTCTCCCTTTGAACATGGCCTAAGCAACTACCACACATAAGACTGCTTCATCAAGAAAGAAGCTAATCTCCAATTTGAACAGCCAACAAAAAATCACGGTTAGTAGTCGGCTAAGAGCTAAAGTTTTGTAGGCCCATGCCAAGTAATGCCGATTGCCGAAGAATACCACATCTTCAGACCCAACTTTCACAGCAGAGAGACCAAGAAAGAAGGCCCAAACTCAGTCACCTTTCTATAGTACCATAAGACAACATCAAACTCGAGAAAGATAAAGATAACTGATTATCCTTCTAGCTTTAAGACACCAAAAAAAACTAAATTTGTCTGAAGCCTGACATTTTAGCTTTTAAAAGGATGATTGGCTTAGCCTTAGAAAAGAAGTGTGTGAGTAGATTAAGTGGCTTCACCAGCTATTGAGATATGCTTGCATATCACGTTTGATATCATTTGTGAATATTCCATGCATAGAGTTTAGGAATATTTACATTGATTGTGTTTCTCGTATATAGAAAGTATGTACATATATATTGAGCCCTTAGGCACAAGGAATAAACACACAAAAGAAACATTCTCTATACTCTGTTTCTTAACATGGTATCAGAGCAATTTTAGGGTAAAACACTGAAATACAACCCTACTTCGATCCTACTCTCATGATGGCTAACTTACCGATAACGACACAGGAGGTGGTTACGACAACTAGAAGAACAATCTCCCCATATGATTTGTCACCTAGTGACAACCCAGTATGCGTCATATCACAGCCTCTCCTTCGCGATTCAAATTATGACGAGTGGTCAGCAAATATCCGACTTGCGCTGATGGCTCGGAAGAAATTTGGCTTTGTGGATGGGTCGATTCCAAAACCAGCTGAAAACTTTGGAGATCTGGAAGACTGACGTTGCAATAATGCTCTGGTGGTTTCATGGATCAAACTGATTGTGGATCCATCATTGCGAAGCACACTGCAAGTTGTGGATGTTGGAAAGGAACTGTGGGAACATATACAAAAACGTTTCTCAGTGAAGAATGGAGCCAAGATTGGAAGAGTCAAGACTGATTTGGCGATGGCACGCCAGAATGGAAGAACCATTGAGGCGTACTATGGGTACATGACACAACTGTGGACCACACTGAATGATTACCGTGGTCTGAAGACATGTAAGTGTGGACTGTGCACTTGTGATATCGGAACGGAACTTGCTAAAGAGAAAGAAGAAGACCGTGTGTATGACTTCCTACGAGAACTCGATGACTCGTACACACATCTGAGATCAACTCTGATCTCTCGGGTGCCGTTTCCTTCACTTGACGACGTATATCTTGCACTTACTCAAGATGAAGACAGTATAACGGCGAGGGTCACTCCCAAAAGTCGAGTGGATGGAGTAAGCTTTGCAGCTCAGTCCATGCCTCGAACTCGCGGTCCTATAGGTGACAAAGGTAGAGCAGTCTCAGGTGCGTGTAAAAGCTGCGGAAGAACTGGACATGTCGCTGAGCTGTGCTTTCGCACCATTGGATATCAACCATGGTGGGGTGATAGACCACGAAATCGAGACACACCATCTCAGATGGCCGAACGTGGGACGGGAAACCAAAACAGAGCATCTAGTTCTAATCAAGGATTAGGCGTGAAACATGTTGCTAATGCGTTGGTGAGTGAAGAAGATCGGGTCGGACTGAGTGGACTCACGGACGCACAATGGAAGGGACTTATTGCGATCTTAGATGAACGTAATGCTGAAGGACAGCCGCGCCTCTCAAGTAAGCTCTTTTCTCAGTCTTGTATTTATGACTCAGGAGCTTCGAACCATATGATTGGAAGTCTGCACTACTTGGATGAGATTAGTGATATGAGTCCAGTTATGATTAAACTACCAGATGGTCGGTTTAGTATTGCAAAGAAGAAAGGAACAGTGAGATTAAACAGTCGGCTTAGTTTGCAGGATGTGTTTTATGTTGATGGGTTACGATGTCATCTCATTTCAGTAGCACAACTAGCTCGTGATAGTGGTTTTGTTTTCCAGATTACTGACAAATTGTGTGTTGTCCAGGACCGCATCACGAGGACCCTGATTGGAGCGGGTGAGCAAACGGATGGAGTGTATTTCTTTAGAGGCATGGAGTTCGCTGGTACGGTTGGGCAGTTGGAGAAGGCGTCCTCCAGTGTCTGGCATAGGCGGTTAGGACACCCGTCCTCTAAAGTTGTATCTCAACTACCTATATCTATTTTTTCTGGTTTTGATAAATTTGATAGCAAAGCATGTGAAGTTTGTATCCGCGCAAAGCAAACCCAAGATGTTTTTCCATTAAGCTGCAATAAATCTACTGAGCCTTTTGAATTAGTTCACTGCGATCTCTGGGGTCCATATAGAACTCCTGCAATGTGTGGATCACGATACTTTCTAACCATCTTAGACGATTATTCAAGAGCTCTCTGGATCTATTTGTTACCGTCGAAACTTGAAGCTCCTTCGTCATTGAAAACATTTGTCGCATTAGTTGAAAGATAATTTGACAAGAAAGTACGAACCATAAGGAGTGACAATGGCTCTGAATTCATTTGTCTATCGGATTTCTTTGTAGAGAAAGGAATTATGCATGAGACTTCTTGCGTTGCTACGCCTCAGCAAAATGGACGTGTTGAACGCAAGCATCGTCAGATTCTGAATGTTGCACGAGCTCTCCGGTTCGAAGCACATTTACCTATTGAGTTCTGGGGTCATTGCGCATTGACAGCCAGCTACCTCATCAACCGAACACCATCTAGTGTGTTGAATGGAAAAACACCATTTGAAAAGCTGTATAACCGACCACCTCCACTTGAACACTTACGGGTCTTTGGGTCTTTATGTTACGTGCATAATCGAGCACATGGCGGAGACAAGTTTGCACCTCGCAGTTTGAAATGTGTCTTTATTGGATATCCGTATGGTAAGAAAGGATGGCGTGTATACGAACCAGTTTCTGGGAAAATATTTGTTTCTCGCGATGTCGTGTTATGTGAAACAGATTTCCCGTATCATAAGCAAATGTCAGTCACTCCGCAAACTATTTTGCCTTTGGCTAACCCTTTGCCCGAACCAACTGATGAACTCCTGGTTGAGTCAACTTCTTTGAATCCTACTGCAAACTCAGAAGAACAAGATAATGAACCTTTGATAGAAATTTCCGAAACTGAAGGTCCAGTCCTGCAAGCTGGGATCCCGGTTCCGCAAACTGCATAGAGCACTAGGGATGTTTCAGAAACCGCCTCTCCTCCTGCAGATAACCCACCAGAACAGCTTGGTCGTGGGTTTCGCCACAAAGCACCTCCGATTCGGCTCTCTGATTATTTGGTTAATGTAGTTGAAACGAAGTCACAATATCTGCTTGCTGATTTTGTAACTAGCGACAAGTTCTCTACTGCTCATCAAGCGTATTTACACGCGATCATCTCAAACGTTGAACCCAAGTATTATTATCAGGCCATAGAAGATGATGTGTGGAAATTTGCGATGAAGGATGAGATCACTGCACAAGAAAACAGTGGTTCATGGACGGTTGAAATCTTACCGAAAGGTAAGAAAGCACTTGGGTGCAAATGAGTCTATCGGATTAAATACAACGCCGACGGTACAATCGAACGGTATAAAGCACGTCTGGTCGTGCTTGGAAATAATCAAGTGGCTGGTGATAACTTTGATGAAACATTTGCACCGGTGGCAAAGCCGACTACAGTGCGTTGCTTTCTCGAGATCTCAGCTGCTTGGAATTGGGAAGTATATCAGATGGACGTGCACAATGCATTCCTGCACGGTGATCTTAACGTGATATGCTTGCATACCACGTTTGATATCATTTGTGAATATTCCATGCATAGAGTTTAGGAATATTTACATTGATTGTGTTTCTTGTATATAGAAAATAAGTACATATATATTGAGCCCTTAGGCACAAGGAATAAACACACAAAAGAAACATTCTCTATACTCTGTTTCTTAACACCAGCCACCAACAAAACAAAAACACCTCAAGACTTCATATGAAACTGAAGGAGCCAAACAAGCTGAAGGTCTTCACTCATATCTCAGCCAACACACCAAACACCTTAGGCCTTAATTGATAAAGCATTAACATAAACATAAAGGAGCCAAACAATCTGAATGTCTTCACTCTCCAAATGATCTTTGTCCAATACTTTCACATGAAGCATTTTAAATATAATTTGTGATATTATTAAATAAAATAAATTAATTATATTAAATTATTTTAAATAATTTTATTTATTTATTTTATTTAACTCCAAAATAAAATTTAGATTTTTTAAAATAAATTGTAGATTTTTTAAAATAAAATTTTAAATTTAAGTATTTTTATTTTTTGAAAAATAATGTTTCACATTTAAAATATAATTATTTATATTTCACATTTATTATAATTATTTATAATTGATTATTGTTAATAAAAGATTAAAAATTTAGATGTATATTATCTAATCTATTAAAAGTGAAGTACAAATAGGAAATAACCTTTACTTTTATCTAATATTTACAAAGAATGCCACTAATATTATCCTTGCATCCAAACATCTAAAAAATAATTCTTAACAAGGAAAAAAAATATGGGCTAAGCCCATTAACAACTTTTTTCATTGGAATTCAAGACTTTATAATATGTGTTATCCAATTTTTTATAATAAAAACATAATTATAAATATATATAGCATTAAATTAGTTTTATTTTTTATTCATATTCATATAAGTTACACAACTATATTTGAACTATAAAAAGATAATAATGTTAATAATTTTGATAATAATCTGAACTTATTCATTTATAATAACAAAATCATGTAACTTTCCATAACAATTTAGTGACTAAAATACATACTAATATTTATTATAAATGGTTATATATACAAACAAATACAATGTATTGTTCATTTGTACGATATATATCTAATTAAAATAACTTAGGTAATTTATAAATTTAAAATTTTAATCACCATATAATATATACACAGTTAGGTCTAGGGCGGATTGAATATCCGGGGTATTTTAAGATATACGGATTTGGATATGCATTCGTCGAATTCGTAAAATTGTTATCTAGATCCGAATATTCAGAGTTAGGATATTCAGACTAAAATCCGAATACACACGGATATTCAGACTAACTATTAACTATCTATATAGTCTATTTAAAATAATTTTTTAAAAAAACTTAAAAATCATTGAAATTTAATAAAATTAAAAATTTACTTATTTTATACTCCCTCCGTTTTTTTTAATTGACGTTTTAGAGGAAATTTTTTGTTCCAAATTATTTGACGTTTTCAATTTTTTATGTAAAATTTATTAGTAATTAATATTAGATGACCAATGATATAATAGCTCCTATTTTATTATTGGTTATATTGTGGTTAGGTAAAAAATTAATGATGTTTTTGTTTAGAAAATGATAAAAAATTAAGTGTTTCTTAATCTACGTGCATAATCCTAGAACGTCAAATAAAAAAAACGGAGGGAGTATAAAACTATATACAATATACATAGATAACTATATTAAATTTTAAATATTTAATATTCGGATCCGAATATCTAAACTTAAATTTTACTATCCAAATTTGTACATGAATCAGTCAAATCCGTAAATCACTATCAGGATTCCCGAATATCCGTTTTGCGAAACGGATGAGATCCCGGATCGGATAACAGATATTGAATATTAAGTTTCAGTTATATTTACAGTTATATCAAACAACTTACTTAAAATATTTGACATTTATAAAAATAATACCCGCACGGGCGCGCGGGTCAAAACCTAGTACTACTTAAAAATAAAAAATATTTATATTATATGATAATTTTATATATGAATCAGTTACTAATCTATCACTCACTTACTAAATATATTTATGCGAGCATAATGTTTAAGTAACATATTATTTATATAGTATACTGTTACTGTTATAAGCTCTACCAATGAAAGCTTTAATCTGAATTCGCTACTCTTTCCGAATCACAGCCACTATGCAGTCTCAGTGTGAACTTTCACAAGATCTAGCAGAACTCCAAACCTTGTAGCATAACCAATTCATATCAACAAGATTTGGACTTAAATGAAGGATAACTCATGCAAAGCATAAATCTCACTAAAAAAGTGTGTACTTATACTAAAACACATTAGCTATATTCAATAACGTATAACCAATAATAATTTAACATATACAACTAACTTTTTAGAAGTTTACAATTTACCTATTAACTCACAAGAATTCATAAATATTAAAAATGTATTTTTTGAAACAAATATTCTAAAAAATATTTAAAACGGAGGGAATACAATTGTTTTGATTATAACTTTATCAATATTCTTTCAACTAAAAAATTCATGTTCTATAAACTATTCGATTAGATTGAGATTTAATTCGATAAAGTTTCAATCTTTATGGATATATCATTTGATAATTGGGAAATTGCATTTTAATAGTCACACACACCTTAAACCTTTAATCTTTTTTCATTATCACTTTTAACCTTCAAAATAGTAATTTTAACATAAGAAAAATAGGATAAAAAACTTTCAAAATAACATGCACTAGCACTTTAAACCTTAAAATTATTTTACTAGCTTATTAAATCTTCAATTAATTTTTATATCATAAAAAAAATAATTTGGTTTACTTGTTCATCGAATAAAGAAAATGACTTGCTAACATGTAAAAAAGGTGATGGCATGTATTTACTTTTAAGAATATTTATAGTTTATAAAAAACTACAAAATTAACAAATCAACTAAAAGTTGGAAAATTTTATCTTTTGAAAGTCTTACGATGGCATGCTATAAATTATAAAAAGAAAAATAAATGTATATAATTAAAATTCAAAGAAGTAAAATAAAAGTATAAAGTACATCGGTTGTAAGCGAGTAGTTCATATATTTTATCAATCTTGTGGGTGATGAACTAGCACGAACTGCCAAACTACAACTGATATACTTTATTTTGTTGATTCCATTCTCTGATTTGATCTTTAGTCCTGAAGAAAAAGTTATAATATAATAATTTGTGTTTACAATATTTAGAAATCAAGTTGGGTATGAAGTATTATAATATAACATCTTTCTCGAGGACAAAATATCAAATTAGAGTTAGAATTTTGTGCTAGTTCATCATCTACAAGATTGATAAACTATATGAACTCTTCACCTTCAACATATATACTTTATTAAGTTGATTTTACTTCTCTGATTTGAATTATACATTAATGTTTTTTTTAATTTTATAGCATGACATCTTATGATTTTCAAAAGATTAAAACTTTCAATGTTTAGTTAAATATTTATTATTTTTTTAAGTTTTTAGAAACCCTTAATAATTTTAATTTTATAAATATATTTTTAAAATTTCTTATTTTGAATTTTAATTATTATTTTTTAAAATATATATAAATTACACGTATTTCACCAAATCATCATTTATTGACATCTTATATTTACATGTCATCAATTTATTGGCGGGAAAATATTCATAGTGTAATATGTTTAAGTTGCTATTTTGAACATTAAAATTTAAAAGTATTAGTGAAAAAAATTCCAAAAATTTAAAGTCTGTGGAATTTTTTTGTTTTGAAATAAATATTAAAAAATGGTGGAAATATAATATTTTAGATTGTAATTTTATTAAAAATATTTTTAACTAAAATGTTCATGTTCTATAAACTATTCGATTAGATCAGATTTATTAACTCTAATATAGTTTCAATCTTTATGGAAACTTCATTTAAAATTTTTAAGCCAGTTACAACTTTTTAAAATCATTTTGCAGACGTCACAAGTGAATGGAAGTAATCGAGCTTCTTACAAATATGTTTAGCTGTCTGATAGAACTGATTCACCTTTGTTGGTCTTTTTTGTCCTTATCCTTTGGATTTGTCTGATGTAATTTGCTGTTTTATATAATTAATAAGCGATACATATTATTCCAGGCTGAGGATTCATTTTGATCCTACTAGTGTAAGGGACGTAAATGACAGTGTAATTTTTGTTTTGTTGTCGGCTTTTTGATGTTTTTTCCGGCAACGAATGCTTTGAAGTTTTAATATCCAAAATAATATTTTTATAGGGAGAATTAAAGACATCATCAATGTTGCCAAAGGCCCAAAAGAAAACTTCTTTAAAGAAAGAAAACTTTTTAAAGAAGAAGAAAACGTTCTTATTTTGCTAATTAGTGAGTAGTGACAAACCAAATGTATATTAATTTCGCATAAAATATACAATTATAGTTGTAAGTTGTATTATGTATTGGTTTTGAGTCAAAACCAAAGTAAGTTAATTATTCCCATGTTTTAACATTTGTTTTTGTATTTTAAAAATTGATGTTGTAGAATTTAGTTAATTTACATGATTTTAAAAATAAAATATAAACTAAAGTCTAAAATATAAGTGGTCGAATTTTATTAAAAACGATAAAAAAATTTAAACAGATCAATTAAAATTCGGCTCGTCTAGAGTGGACGTATGTATCAAAAGTTTAAAACCAACAAAGGAAAATGTGAAGTGTGAACACAAGAGTCTCTCCATCTCTCTTTCTTAGGTGGTGTTATTCGTTCA
>CAJHQQ010003020.1:0-52591 GCA_905132885.1 Moricandia moricandioides
TTCGCGGATCGTCTGGTACGTACGCATATCCAGGGTATGCCTATATCTCTTTCTATCGCGGTGTCGGATTTCACCTGTAGCCGACATCCTTCATGGACGAACGTGCTAGTCCCGAGGATCGTACTGCGTGTTCTTGACGTACGCGGGTGTGAACGTACGCGGGGCAGGACGTACGCAGCGTGCAGGACGTACGCGGGTGCATGACGTACGCGGGTGTGAACGTACGCGGGTGCAGACGTACTGCGGATGCGAGACGAATACGCGGCGTGCCTGAAGCTTTACGGTCTGTGAACGTACGCCCAGGTGCTGACTATCCTGCGAAGCATTGAACTCACGCGGGTGCAGTGAGCGTGTACGCGAGCAGTACCGTGCATCTACCGGATGTCATCAGCGGTACGCATGCGCTCGGTTGATTATGCGTACTCGCGTGCCAGGACTGTCCGTGCTGTCGTCTCGTGTCTCGCGGCTGTCTGGTGCCTGAAACAGAATCGCTCTTGAGGGCTCGTACCAAGAGGACTCTAGCGATGCATGCGAGTTCTGATCGCAGGTAAGCTTTTGTGCTGGCTGAAGAAGATGAAGAAAGCTTGACGGCTGGTGTTTTTAGGGTTTTATGATTTTCGAGTAAAGCTTAGGGTTTTAGAGAGACGTATCGTGCTGATAACGTGTTAAGAAACTAATGGGGGAACTTGTCTGTATTATTGATTCTGAATGAATGTGGAGCCCTTTATATATAGGGAGTTACAACTAGATAAATGGAAAGATAACATTCCTAGATAAACATGGAAAAGTTAAACCTTATCTAACTAGGAAAAGGAAAGTCTTGATTAGTCCTTATCCATATCTTGGTCGATGGAATATTCCTTTCTGGTTGGTGAGATTCCTTTCGGGTCGGTCCGATCTTATCCTTGGTCGGATCCGGTTCTATTCAATCCCAATGGTTATTGCATCCACAATCATCTGGTTCATAACATGGGGTTGCTTCAACCGAGTTTGCTTAGGGCAACTTTATTGGTAAGAAACTGCCAAAATTTCTAAAATATTAAAAATTTAACATTTTAATGAAAAAATTATATTTCAATTTTATGTAAATACTAAAACCAACAGATAAATGACATATGTGAAACATATTATCTTAAAGGTTCGGTGCAGAGAACTTTCAATGTGCAAATTTTTAACAATTTTAATAATTTATACCTGTTTTATAAAATTGAAAATATAACATATATGAAAAATTTAATTTTTTATTATATGATTAATGTGAATGTTTATTTTTTAATTATATAAAATTAAATAAAATGATAGAAGATAGACAAATTATTACCAAATCTTATAATTTTAAATTATTATTTGTCATATACTATATTTTAGTTATAGTAGTTAATCACGTAACTTTTATGTAAAGAAAGAAGAAAAAAAGTTTTTTTTTGTAGATTATAATTAATTTTATTATTATTTTAAGAATAATATGTGTTTGGGAAAATCTCTCAAATAGAAATTTTTAAGTTCTTGTCACATAAATAGACTTAAAAGAAAAAATGATTGAATTAGACTTTTGTATTTTGAAAATTCAATATTTTTTTTTTAATTTTAAACTTCAACTCCAAAACTCCACCCCATAACTTTAAATTCTAAATCTCGATTAACTAACTCAAAGAGTATAAATGTATATTTACATCATTTAATAAAATATATTTTAGCTATTTTTCTTTTTTATGCTGTTTTGATGACAAAAACTCTTTTAGTTCTATCTTATGACATTTCTTTATATATTTTGATCACTAATTTTTTATTTAAGTAATTTAAAAATCATTATATCAATCACACATAACATCTCAGATGTTATAGTTCTCAATTAATATATAATAGATTTGGGTTTTAACTTTCAACAAGAAGTTGAAAAAAAATTGAATTCAAATAGATATGGCAAATTAAATCTTAGATATGTATTTTAAATATGCAAATAATGTTGACTAAAACAGGTCAATGGTCAATGATATCATTGATATAAATATCATTCAAATTATTATTATTTTTTATTTTGGTAAAGGGTTTAATATCATTCACATTATGGTAATATAATATAAATAATAGACAGAACCAGAGGAGTTTAGGCATGATTTCTACTATTTATGCATCTTATCTTGTCGATCCCATAGAAATTTATAGTTTACAGAAACCTTCAATCCATTTTATAATAAAATGGAGAAATTACGAGCAAGCTCAGCTTATCTCCTCTCATGTGTCCTCGTCTTGTTCTTGAGTTCAGTCTCAGCGGTTACAGATGATCCTCAAGATAAACAGGTTTGTTCTCATAATGAATCAAGTATTATCCTTATTAGTATTTGAATCCAAACCATCATACATGATATAATATAATTCATGAAGGTGTAAATATACTTAATTAATTTTTCTGAATATTTATAAAAAAAATTAGAAATTCAACTTCACCCCTTTAACACTAAATCCTAAACAATAATCACTAAAATGTAAACCCAAATGTTAATATATTTTTGATAATGTGTATTTTTGCAAAGTGGTATTTAGCTTATGTTATTTTTAACAATTTCTCATGATATAATATAATTCATGAAGGTGTATATCATCTACATGGGATCACTTCCTTCTGGGCTAGAATACACACCAATGTCGCATCACATGAGCATCCTTCAAGAAATCACCGGAGAAAGGTGCTAATTAACATATTCATTCTCTTAATCATACATAAGTTATAATTTGTTTACGTTATGATGAGAACAATAAAAATTAATACATGCATTATATATATATATATAGTTCGATCGAAGGTCGTTTGGTGAGAAGTTACAAGAGGAGTTTCAATGGTTTCGCTGCCCGGCTCTCTGAGTCAGAACGAGAAAGAATAGCCGGTGAGCGATCTTTGACCGAGACACACTCTTATCACTTACGTTGTTAGATAACTTAAACCAATGTCTGATTGTTATTATTTTTGTCTTAGAAATGGAAGGAGTTGTGTCTGTGTTCCGGAGCAAGAAGTTGAAAATCCAAACGACTGCGTCTTGGGATTTCATGGGGTTAAAGGAAGGAAGTAATACAAAACGAAACCTAGCGGTAGAAAGTGACACTATCATTGGTGTCATTGACACTGGGATTTGGCCGGAATCAGAGAGCTTCTCCGATAAAGGCTTTGGCCCTCCTCCGAAGAAATGGAAAGGTGCTTGTTCCGGTGGCACAAACTTCACTTGTAACAAGTAAATCTCGCTCTTAAAAGAAACTAGTACTCCCTCAGTTTCAAATTATACGATGTTTTATAAAGTATAAGATGTTTTGAGGTTTTAAGATTAATTTTAACTTTTTGAAAACTGTTTAACTAATAGATTTTACAATTATTTTTTAAATGTTTTATAGAATAATATATTTTTAAAAATCTTTATGCACCAATCTAAAACATCATACATTATGAAATAGAGGAATGTTGTTCAAGGGCTGAGACTGATATGTTGTTTACGATGTTTTCAGCAAGTTGATCGGAGCAAGAGACTACACAGGCGAAGGCACCAGGGACAACCAAGGCCACGGTACACACACATCATCCACTGCTGCAGGAAACGTAGTCAAGGGGGCAAGCTTCTTTGGAATCGGCAATGGAACCGCGAGAGGCGGCGTTCCAGCTGCTAGAATCGCTGCATACAAAGTATGCATTGGCACCGACTGTACCTCAGAAGCTATACTGTCTGCGTTCGATGACGCCATAGCAGACAGTGTCGACCTCATTAGCATCTCCCTTGGTGGAGACGACGAGGAGGTCCCCAGGTACGAAGAGGACCCCGTCGCAATCGGGGCTTTCCACGCTATGGCCAAAGGGATTCTCACTGTGAGTTCAGCCGGTAACGGCGGTCCTGATCCAAGTTCAGTCATGAGCGTAGCGCCGTGGTTGTTAACCGTTGCAGCCAGCACAACCAACCGTGAGTTTCTCACCAAAGTTGTTCTCCAAAACGGAAAGACACTTTCCGTAAGTAGCAAGTAACACTTTCATTTCAATAATAGTATCATTCTTTGTCCCTTTCAGACATATGTTTTTGTCTTAAACAGGGAAGATCAGTGAATGCTTTTGATCTGAAAGGAAAGAACTATCCTCTTGTCTACGGAAATTTTATCAATGGATCTCAGGTCAAGGGAAAAATATTGGTGAGCGGATATGCAGTTAGTTCAGATGTAGCTGTTGCAACCATAATTAGAGACTACGATAACTATGCTTCCGTTAGCCCTCGTCCCCTCTCTGCTCTATCACCAGATGACTTTGAGTTTCTTGTCTCTTACGTTAACTCCACAAAGTAAAACCTCTTTGTTTCATGCACTTAAAATCTTCTCCAGATTTTATTTTTGTCTTGATATCTATGTTTGTTATTATCAGGTCCACGCAAGGCACTGTTCTAAAAACTGAGGCAGTCTTTAATCAGAAAGCTCCTAAAGTTGCTTCCTTCTCTTCACGTGGTCCAAACCCCATTGCTGTTGACCTTCTTAAGGTGACATACTGTTTTTTTTTTATATTTGTTCGATTTTGTTTACAAATATGGGTGTGAGAGAGACAAATGTTGTTTGAAATGCAGCCGGATATAACAGCACCAGGAGTTGAGATTCTCGCTGCGTATTCACCTTCTACAAGCAAGCAAAGACATGTTAACTACTATGTTCTGTCCGGAACTTCAATGTCTTGTCCACACGTTGCAGGCGTGGCAGCCTACATCAAGACTTTTCATCCTGAATGGTCTCCATCCATGATCCAATCTGCCATCATGACAACAGGTAATCAAAACTGAGGTCAAACTTGGAATCGATTCCTCTCCAATATAAAATTGCTAGCTTTTCATGTGGTTAAATGGTGTGGGTCTCTATCTCCCATATAGAGAAACCGGGCTTGCCTGTCACCGGTGGGTAGGACCCATAAGATTAGTCGGTTGGGTCTAAGCCCGTCGGACAACCTTGATTAATCAAAAAAAAATTCAGTTTCTTGTGACATAAGTTACCTTTTGCTGATAACTCTGTTCTTATGTAACCTCTTAATTGACATTTGCAGCGTGGTCGATGAATGCTTCTGAAACTGGAGTTGCATCAACCGAGTTTGCTTATGGAGCTGGACATGTGGACCCAATAGCGGCTGTAAATCCTGGACTTGTCTATGAACTTGACAAAGCAGACCACATCGCCTTTCTCTGCGGCTTGAACTACACTTCGAAAACCCTTCAACTCATTACCGGTGAAGCCATCACTTGCACTGGAAATACCTTACCAAGAAACCTCAACTATCCTTCAATGTCAGCTAAACTTTCGGAATCTAATAGCTCATTCACCGTCAGTTTTAACAGAACCGTGACCAACCTCGGTACTCCCAACTCTACCTACAAATCAATGATTGTCTTAAATCACCAATCTAAACTCAGCGTTGAGGTCTCTCCTAGTGTTCTATCTATGACATCTGTGAAGGAGAAGCAGTCTTTCACCGTGACTGTTTCAGGCAGCGATATCGACCCAAAGCTGCCTTCTTCTGCTAGTTTAATATGGTCTGATGGCATCCATAAAGTTAGAAGCCCCATTGTTATTTATACTGATTTTACTAATGATTTAATCTAATAATCATCATATTTAATCTAATAAATTAATATAATATCCTTATGTTTTGGTAATCTCATTGATCTATTTATGATCCCGGCTTCCGTATATGTTAAATTGTTATTGTCTTTAAGCACAGTTTTATAGCTGGAGTTCACGGTCTAAGAATCAACAAGACTGCAGTTCACGATCTAAGTCCAATGATGCTTCATTTTCTACTTTTTGTTTCTTTTTTTTTATTTCAATGGCAATTCAATTTTTTTTTTCATTTTTCAAATTTTGAAAAATTGAACAGTATTACTATTTAAATCTTTATTTTTTGAAGATGAAAATTTTTATTTACAAACTAATTCTTAATTTTAACTTGTTGTAATTTTATACTTAAATAAATTATAAGTGTTAGATATCATTAAGCTACTTTTAAAATTTATAAGAAAATAATAAAATTTTATGTCGATTTGGAAGAATTTAAAATAAATGAAGTAACAAGTGTTTCCCATTATTCTAGCTACCAACATGATCATGGTGATATTATGCATATCCTACACAAGTTTGAGAACACTACACTTCGAAAACACAGTGGCACAGTTGCTGATGTAGTCTGGTCGACGAGCAATAAATAAAATTTAATAAACATTAGTCTAGAGCTCATATAGATGTCGATATTGTTACAAAACAAGAAGAGAACCAAACAATGGACCTTGGGGGGTTATATTCTCTCTCAACAGATTAAAAAGAAAACGCCATTCAATTTGAGCAGCAGCCGAGTTTCTTTAGAGCAGAGACATCGTTTTTAACATCGATTTTCTCACCTTTAGGGACAGATCCGTTCCCATCTTCACCAGCTTCGACTTGCTTCTTGCTTGTAATGCGGTAAATCTGTGTTAACACCTCTGCAAACGCATCCTCCACGTTGGTGGCCTCAAGGGCAGATGTTTCCATGAAGCAAAGAGATTCCTGCTCAGCATAGGATTTCCCATCTTCTGTGGGAACAGCTAGTAAATGGCGAAGATCAGATTTGTTACCAACGAGCATCACCACAATGTTTGGGTCTGTGTGATTCTTGAGCTCCTTTAACCACCGGTCTACGTTCTCAAAGGTTGCACGGCGGGTTACATCATACACTAGGAGTGCGCCAACGGCTCCACGGTAGTATGCACTGGTGATGGCACGGTACCTGTGAACATAATCAAACTGCCCCTTAAGATTGTGATAATAAAGCAATAGGCTTCATAATCATTTGTCACAGAAGAAACATCTTAGAGCATGATTAACCCGGAATTCAATATTGGGATTAATATGCATTGTATTAACTATGGAAGGTATTTAAGAACCGGTTCTTAGTTTTTTTAGTCAAAAGTTAAGAAACCGTTTTTTATATTATGCTAAGAACTCCACCCTAAGAACCCCGGATTAATCATGCTCTTATAGGCTTTTAACTTTCAATATCCTATACTAGATCCAGGACCTTCCATAATTAGTACAATGCATATTAATCCTAATATTGAACAATTTTGCTAAAAAAATAAGGATAACCTAAATTGCTAGGTCAAAAAAGGCAGTGAAAACAATTGTTTCAATGGAGGGAACTGAACTAGAAAAGAAAAGCAAGTTCATTGTTTACATTCTAACAACAGTCTATAATAGTGTTTCTGATTCTAGTGATCACTAACTAGATATAATTCACATAGAGACTATTATTTAATTTACATTCACATTATTAGCTACCTCCATTATCTTTCACAAACAATGAAATGAGCAAAATATTTGAGAACAAAAGAAAGTCAACGGAGAGACAAGTTAAGAGTGATGTCAAGCAAGCAAGATCTGAAGAGAAAAGAAGGAACCTCTCTTGACCAGCAGTGTCCCAAATCTGAGCTTTGATGACCTTACCCTCGACTGTTAATGTCCGAGTGGCGAACTCAACCCCAATGGTGGATTTAGACTCGAGATTGAACTCGTTTTTGGTGAATCTGGATAGTAGATTTGATTTTCCTACTCCCGAATCTCCTATTAGCACTACTTTGAACAGATAATCGTAGTCATCTTCCACTCTGTACCCTGCCATCGTAAGTGTCTCTAAACTGAGATTTGAATTAAAACTCAAGAGAAGATGATGCGAGACTTGAAGCGGTGACAGTCTGTGACTGTGAGCAGAGATCTGGTCCGTTGATCTGTCATACACGTGGAAGGTTAATGCCACGTGGACAATGTATAAATGCGTCTTTATCAATTAGTTTTCATATGTTTTTAAATCAAAGCCATCTCCGTGCCGACTCTTTTCCCGGCGAACTGACCCCGCCGAGAAAATCTATTTCGCCGGTGAAGTTACGTTGGCTGTCCTCACTCACCACTCAGAAAGGTAATTTCAATAGCTCATTTCTGTTTGATCTTGAGTTGACTCTCTGCTAACTTTGCCATCTCCGATTTGGATAATAGATTTATTAGATTTTTTTTTTTATTTACATGTGAAAAATTAAGACTTAGGCATTAGACATGGATGGTGATACCTCTGTGAAAGAGAATCAGCGGAACTTCGATTGGCTAAGTAATCTACCTGATTCTTTGTTATGTAAGATACTCTCTTACTTCCCCACCAAAGAATCGGTTTGCACCAGTGTTTTATCGACACGATGGAGAAACCTCTGGTTGAATGTTCCAGCACTGGACTTAGATTCCAACAATTTCTCAGATGATGATGTTTTTGTGAGTTTCATGGATAGGTTTTTGAGTTCTGAGAATGAGCAACACTTGAAGAGATTCAAGCTGATCTATGAGGTTTATGAGCACGATGCATCTCGTTTCGAGTCTTGGATCGATGCTGTTATTAGGCGTAGGGTTTGTCATCTTGATGTTCGTAATGAGGTGGACGATGCTGAGTTAGTTAAGATGCCTCCGTCTTTCTATTCATGTGAGAGATTGGTGAACTTGAATCTCTACCGTGTGTTCTTGAATCATCCGGAATCTGTATCCATGCCTTGTGTCAAGACTATGCATCTAGAGATGGTCATCTACGATGGTGATTCGACTCTCGAGACTTTGATATCAAGCTGTCCTGATCTCGAAGAGTTAACCATATCCCGTGATCCGAATGATTCTTTGGAAGTTGTGAGTGTGCGTTCACATTCACTGAAGAGCTTCAAAATAGAGTGTGAACGTTGGGAAAGTGAAGGTCATGTTATTGCAATTGATGCTCCAAGACTTGAGTGTATGACTCTCAGTGATCACAGGTCTGACAGCTTCATAATACACAGTATTGGTCCCTCTGCAAAGGTAGACATTGATGTTCTCTTTAATGTGGAATATGGTGAGCCACTGGAACCAGATGATTCTTCAAAGATAACTATGCTCCGTAAATTTCTAACCGGGTTATCTACTGTCAGCGAAATGATCATCTCTGCTGACACTCTAAATGTATGTATACATCGTTGATTCAATAGCATTACACTTGTACAATTTCATTAATCACATTTATCATTGAACTCATGTTTTCTTTTAAGGTTATTCATGATTACTGTGAAATGGAACCGCTGCCTCAGTTCTCCAACTTGTCTTTCTTGCATGCTTGCTTCCAAGAAAGTGCTTGGGAGATGTTGCCAGCCTTCCTTGAGAGTTTCCCAAATCTACAATCTGTCATCCTGGTCTGTTTCATTTACTCTATGCTCTCATGTAAACCACATAGAGATTTATGATAACTCAAAACTCAAACTCTTCTCGGGTTATAATTTTTTTCAGGAATTTGATTGTCTTCCAAAGACGGAGCAGGTTGATCTTTCATCAGTGCCACAATGTTTCCAATCATCTCTTGAGTTAGTTCACCTGAAGACACCTTACGTTGTAAGCATGAAAAAGAAAGGGAGACCACTCACAGGAACATCAAGTAAGATGAAATTAGCAAAATACTTCCTGGAGAATGGTGCAGCTCTCAAGAAACTGACTCTAAGTCAGAGTTTCTGTAACATCGTCAAAGAAATCAAATCGATTCCAAGAAGCTCTACGGGGTGTGAAGTTGTCATGGATTAGTTGATGCAGCTTGTGATTGTTGTTCCTTGTTTTACTGATTATTTTATCTGAGTGCGGACTTTTACTTTTCCAGTTCTGGGTAAAATACTAAAATCACATGTCTTCAAAATGTTTGAGCTTTATGACACCACTTTGTGTTCTTACGTTCTTTGGATCATGCATGCTATTCTTGTTTTTCTACCTTCATTTATCATAACCTTTTTGTAATACAACACACTGAAGTTCTTTTAAAATCATTTCCAATAGATTTCTGAATTGCTCTTTAAAATCATTAAAGAACAATTCAGAAATTTAAAATCATTAAAGTTTAATCCTATTAAATGTTAAAAATTACACAAAATCTCTAATCCTATTAAAATCCAACAAACTTCAAATCATTAAAGTTTTTTTTTTTTTTAAATCCCAGAGTTCAATAAATCTAATGTCCCTAAAAAGTAGAAACAAGATTTAACCTTCTCCATTGAACAATGTCTCTCCACAATCAGACCTAGCCTTCTCCGACCGTATCCGCATTCACGTGAACGTGATCAAGACTCAAAAAAACTAGATGTGATCAGGTACCGTGATCAGATACGAGCTCACCAGCTTATATCATATGTACCAAACACCATTGACCTAGATGCATTCAGTTTTCTCTCTTATCAACTCTATCATTCATTCACACAAAAAAAAACATACTACTAAATCGAAAACGTTTATCCTAGCTTTATTAAATTAGTTGATCTCTAATATTATCAAATCAATTATACGAAATGGCACGTCCAAGGATCCCCGTTTCGACTATTTGCTTATTGCTTTGTATTGTAGGTTTTGTCACGCAATCTTGTGAAGCTAGAAAGGTTTTAGTGCCTTAAGATGCAAGCAAGGGGGTTATTACTTGAGTGTACCAAAGGGCAATGTGCCACCTTCCGGTCCAAGCGACAAGGGTTACACTTCCCCGCCGAAGGAGTGTAATATCAAGCTAGCCGGAGATTTATCGTCAACACGGATAGGTCCCTAGCCCCGGCGTTGGTAATTAAGCTAGCTTCCCCAAGCCCATTCAAGTGCTTTTGATACTAATAATAACCCATTTCAAAAGAATCCAAGTTGAACCAACATTTTACATAGAAAAGGCCCAGACCAAGAGTAGCCCATCAGTAAGGTTGAGTGATTCCGTAGAGGAAGACTATGAAGCAGGGTTTTGATCATCCTGTCCTTGTCTTGTGTCAATATTATGCATCTGGATATGGTGTTTATACTATGGTGATTCGACTCTGGAGACATTAATATCAAGCTGTCCTGTTCTCCAGGAATTAACCCTAGTCAGTTGTTTCAATGCTTGAAACTAAGTAGGAGATGTTGCCAGACTTACTTGAGAATTTCCCAAATCCACATTCTCTCGTCTTGGTGCGTCTTATTTACTCATGCAAACCACACTGAGATTTATTGTGATAACTCAAACTCCTCCCTGGTGATATTTTTTGTTTTTTTTTTCCAGGAATTTGATCTTCTAGAGACGGAGCAGGTTGATCTAAAGACACCTTACGTTTTAAGCATGAAAAAGAAGAGATAAATTGTGGGAACATCAACTAAGAGCAATATACTTCCTAGAGAATGTTGCAGCTCTCAAGAAACTGACTCTAAGTCGGAGTTTCTGTGACATCATCAACCAAATCAAATGGATTAGTCGAGACAGCTTTGTGTTCTTACGGTATTGCCCTCGTTGTGCTTTTTTTTTAAAGATTAAGGCTTATTTGGATCATGAGTGTTATTCATGTTTAACCCTTGACGCTCAGTGGCATGTTAGCGACGTATTATAAATAATCACTGTATTAAACAATGGTTAGTGCGATGATTAATGCCGTTGACATGTTTTAGATCAAACGATTAACGTGCAGACCGAACTGAGAGTTTCTTCTTCTTCTTCTTTCCCACCGAGAAAATCAGTGTGGTATTTTGCAGGAGAACTTACGGTGGTTTCTGTCTTACTCAGAAGGTAATTTTAGTAGCTCATCTCTGTTTTATTTTTTGTTTTTGTTTTTGTTCATGGACGTTGACTTTCTGCTAACTTAGGAATTAGACATGGATGGTGGTGAAACCTCTGTCAAAGAGAACCAAAGAAACTTCGATAGGTTAAGCAATCTACCTGATTCCTTATTATGCAAGATACTCTCTGACTTTTCCACCAAGGAATCGGTTTGCACCAGCGTTCTATCGAAACGTTGGAGAAGTCTCTGGTTAAATGTTCCATCTTTGGACTTAATGTCCAACAATTTTTCAGATGATGACGTCTTTGTGAGTTTCATGGATAGGTTCTTGGGTTCTGAAAATGAGCAACACTTGGAGAGATTCAAGCTGAAATATGGGATTCGTGACCATGATGAATCTCGTTTCAAGTCTTGGATCGATGCTGTGACTAGGCGTAGTGTTCGTTATCTTCATGTTCGTAATGAGAAGTTCGATGATGGTTTAGTTAAGATGCCTCCATCTCTCTATTCGTGTGAGAGATTGGTGAAGTTAAATCTCTACTGTGTGTTCTTGCATCATCCTGAATCCGTATCCTTGCCTTGTGTCAAGATTATGCATCTAAAGATGGTCAGGTACGATGATTATTCAACTATGGAGACATTAATATCGAGCTGTCCTGTTCTCGAGGACTTGACCATATTACTTGATCCCACTGATTCTTTGGAAGTACGTGTGCGTTCCCAGTCACTAAAGAGCTTCAGAATAATTTGTGAACGTGACGTTTATCACTACGGTCATGATGTTGAAATTGATGCTCCAAGACTTGAGTGTATGACTATTCGTGATCACCAGTCTGAGAGCTACGTAATACACAGTATTGGTCCCTCTACAGAGGTATACCTTGATGTTGTCTTCAACAAAATGGAATATAGTGGCCCACTGAGACCAGTTGATTCTTACAAGATAACTATGCTCAGTGAATTTCTCACAAGGTTATCTACAGTCAGCGACATGACCATCTCTGCTGCTACTCTAAATGTATGGGTGGATTCAATAGTATTACGACTTGTACAATTTCGTTAATGAACTCATGTTTTCTTTTATCCCTCCGCTGCACAGGCTATTCATAATCACTTTGAAATGGAAAAGCTACCTCAGTTCTCCAACTTGTCTTACTTGCAAGCTTGCTTCGAAGAAACTTCGTGGGAGATGTTGCCAGCCTTACTCAAAGTTGCCCAAATCTACACTATTTCGTTCTGGTGCGTCTCATTTACTTATGCAAAACCACACTAATGTTTATTACTCTAACTTAAACTTCTTCTCGAGTTATATTTTTGTCAGGACTTTGAACTTCTTCCAGAGACGGAGCAGGTTGATCTTTCATTAGTGCCACAATGTTTTCAATCATCTCTTGAGTTTGTCCGCCTGAGGACACCTTACTTTGAAAACGAACAAAAGGAAGGGACACCACTCAGGGGAACATCAAGTAAGTTGAAATTAGCAAAATACTTCATAGAGAATGGTGCGGCTCTTAAGAAACTGACTCTAAGTTCGAGCTTCTGTAACATCATCGACGAGATCAAATCGATTCCGAGAAGCTCCAATGGGTGTGAAGTTGTCATGTATTAGTTGAGCCAGGCTACAAGGTCGTCTCTGATAAATCCAGGAAATTAACGTTTGTTTCTACCAGCCAATATCTTAACTAGTAATCCTGACGATTTTTTTTTTGAGCTAATTGGAACCACTTTGTTTTTTTTTTCTTGTATTTTTAGTATTTTTTCTTTTCCAACTATCAAGTAAAATCACACGGCTCTGTCTTTGTATTCACTCTTCAGTTCTTATCCAGTATACCATACATGAAGTTAGAGATGAAACGTGTTGGTAATGAACTAATGTATAGAGAGTTATAGAGAAGAAGAAGAAGACTAGATATGGTTAACCAGTTACATCTGGGGTGTTTGTTTTGCTTCTCTCGGTGATTAATCAGACCAACGCAGTCTAAACTTGAGATTTGAAATAACTCAAAATGGTGTAAGAACGTGACCGTTGGTGATAGTTGTGTGTGATTATAAGCGGAGATCTCTGGTCCGTTGATCTGTTGTGTGCGTGGGTGATGTTGACAGTTTTACCCTTGACGCTCAATGCCATGTTAGCGACGTGTTATAAACATAATCACTGTATTAAAGAATGGTTATTAGTGCGATGATTAATACCGTTGACGATGTTTTAAATCAAACGATCGAACAGAGAGAGTTTCTTCATCTTCTCATCTTCTTCTTTCCCACCGAGAAAATCAGTGTGGTATTTTGCCGGGGAACTTACGGTGGTTTCTGTCTTACTCGGAAGGTAATTTCAGTTTCTCATCTCTTGTTTGATTTTTTTTTTTAATTACCTTGAGATCTTGCGTTGACTTTCTGCTAAATTTGTGATCTCCAATTTACATGTTAAATCTCAGACTTAGGCATTAGCTAGAAATGGATGGTGGAACCTCTGTCAAAGAGAATCAAAGGAACTACGATAGGTTAAGCAATCTGCCTGATTCCTTGTTATGCAAGATACTCTCTGACTTTCCCACCAAGGAATCGGTTTGCACCAGCGTTTTATCTAAACGTTGGAGAAACCTCTGGTTGAATGTTCCAGCACTGGACTTAGATTCCAACAAATTCTCAGATGATGATGTTTTTGTGAGTTTCATGGATAGGTTTTTGAGTTATGAGAATGAGCAACACTTGAAGAGATTCAAGCTGATCTATGATGTGTATGAGCATGATGAATCTCATTTCAAGTCTTGGATCGATGCTGTTATTAGGCGTAGGGTTTGTCATCTTAATGTTCGTAATGAGGTGGACGATGATGGGTCACTTAAGATGCCTCCATCTCTCTATTCGTGTGAAGGATTGGTGAACTTGAATCTCTACAGTGTGTTCTTGGATCATCCTGAATTTGTATCCTTGCCTTGTGTCAAGATTATGCATCTAGAGATGGTTATCTACCATGGTGATTCAACTCTTGAGACTCTAATATCGAGCTGTCCTGTTCTCGAGGAGTTAACCATATCCCGCGATCCCAATGATTCTCTGGAAGCTGTGCGTGTGCGTTCCAAGTCACTAAAGAGCTTCAAAATAGTTTGTGAGCGTTACGAAATTGAAGGTCATGTTGTTGCAATTGACGCTCCAAGACTTGAATCTATGACTCTCAGTGATCACATGTCTGAGAACATCATAATACACAGTATTGGTCCCGATGCAAAGGTAGACATTGATGCTCTCTTTGGTGTGTTATATGCTGAGCCGTTCGAACCAGATGATTCTTCCAAGATAACTATGCTTAAGGAATTTTTCACTGGGTTATCTACAGTCAGCGACATAACCATCTCTTTTGACACTATAAATGTATGTATATACATGGTTGATCCAATAGTATTTTGCTTGAACAACTTCGTTATCACATTTCTTAGTGAACTTATGTTGTATTTTATCTCTCACTTCACAGATTATTCATGATTACTGTGAAATGGAACAGCTACCTCAGTTCTCCAACTTGTCATATTTGGAAGCTTGCTTCGAAGGCACTGCGTGGGAGATGTTGCCGACCTTGCTTGAGAGTTGCCCGAATCTATACTCTGTCATCCTGGTGCGTCTCATTTACTCCTGCTCTCACGTAAACTACACTGAGATTTATTACTCTCTAACTCAAACTCCTCTCGGGTTATATTTTTATCAGGAATTTGAATGTCTTCCGGAGACTGAGCAGGTTGATCTTTCATCAGTGCCAGTGCCGCAATGTTTCCAATCATCTCTTGAGTTTGTTGAACTGAAGACAGTTGACGGTGTAGACATGAGAAAGAAGGAGAGACCACCCAGGGGAGTATCAAGTAAGATGAAATTAGCAAAATACTTCCTAGAGAATGCTGCAGCTCTCAAGGAACTGACTCTACAGAGGTGTTTCGGTAACATCATCAACCAAATCAAATCGATTCCAAGACGCTCTACTGAGTGTGAAATTGTCATGGATTATTAGTTGAGCCACCGCTTTGTGTTCTTACGGTATTGCTCTCGTTGTGCTTTCTTCAAATTCACCTTTTGTTTATCTTTTCGTTTTTCAAGTTGGAGGAAGATATTATTGACTTGTCTCAGAACTAAGTTCTTTTAAAAGATTTTCAAATCTTTGTTTTAGATTTCTGAATTGCTCTTTAAAAATGTTTGAAGTTACACAAAATCTCTAAATCCTATCAAAATCCAACTAAAATGAAAATTTATAAAAGTTAAATTTACATCAAAGAACTCATCTGAACATTTTTATAATTCTTTTAGATTAGATTTTTTTTAAAAATTCATAAATTATTATTGAAGCTATTTTCACAATTTTATTTAAAATTTTAAATATGTATTTATTTATTTTTAAATCCTAAACCCATCCAAAAACCCTACCCATCAAATCTAAGCTTTAAATCTAGATTAGTAAAATTTAAGTAAGTTTCTATTTACCTTTTTATTGAAACATTTTGGTCATTTTGACACTTGTAGTTATATTTTTGATAAAAAAACTTTTTAAGGTTATCCTTGGAAAAAAATTCAATTTAAAATCATTAAAGTTTTCTTTTAAAATGAGAAATTGCTAAGGATACCACAAATTAAATATCACTTTTCAAAAATACCTTAACATTTGCATTTACACTTTAGTGATTATTATTTAGCGTTAATGTTAAATGGGTATGGTTGAGTTTCAAAATGTTTTATAAATATTTTTAAAAATTAGTTTAGTTTATTTTCATTATAAATTTAAGAGAAAATTTCAAATTTTACCATTAATGAATGACTATTTTCAAAAATATCCTAAATTTATGATAAAAATAGTGAAGATGCTTTCGAAACCAGAAGATTGGTCAGTCTTTACAAGTTATTTGGAAGATATCAAAATCTTCAGAAAAGGTTTCCACAGCTCGGAGCTCATTAGTGCCACAATGTTTTCAGTCATCTCTTGAGTTTGTCAGCCTGAGGACATCTTACTTTGAAAACGAAAAAAAAAGGGAGTCCACTAAGGGGAACATCAAGTAAGATGAAATCAGCAAAATACTTCGTAGATAATGGTGCGGCTCTCAAGAAACAGACTCTAAGTTCGAGCTTCTGTAACATCATCATCAACGAGATCAAATTTTCCAAAAAGCTCCACAAGTTGTGAAGTTGTCATGTATTAGTTGAGCCAACTTTGTCTTCTTATGATATTTGTTCTCTTTTGACATTCTCACGTAAACTATATATCTTTAAGACTGTTGGTTTTCTTCCCCTCTGTACTCTGCCATCTCCGCCATATGAGAGTGTCTGCTTTGCATCTCCTCGGCTACTAATCCGAAAGAGACGACGCAGTGTAAACTGCGATTTGAAATAACTCAAGAGAAAATCGTGCAAGAACGTGACTATAGGTGATTGTTGTATGTGATTATAATTTAGCGATTAATAAAGCTTTATAAATAATTTTACAAGCCTTTATATTCTATTATATATTATTTATGAAATTATACTATCAATTTTACAAGCTTTTATAATTATTTTTATAGATTTTATCCATTTTAATGATTTTATAACATTTCTCAGATTTTACCCATCTTTATAAATTATTTTACATGGTTTAAGTGATAAAACCACTCAACAATTTTTTTTAAAAACTACTTTACTTCTAAAATAGACGAAATTATAGATGGAACATATATTAATGTTTGTACATTGAAGATCTGAGATGTTAAAATATTAGTTAGGGTGTTTTTATGATTCAGAAATAGTTAAATTGTTTTGTCACTAAAAAACTTAAAAATAAATGATACATTAGTAAAAAAGAGAAAAATGATCAACATTTAGATAGATCTACTTTCTCCCAGACACGATCTTTGAGGCACAACCCAGATCTACTTTCTCCGGCGCCGGCGAAGCGGTTTCTCGCCGGCGCGGGGCGCTATCTCCGACGATGTTAATCTCTCACACTCATATGGCTGTATCTCGCTTCCTCCATCTTTTATTACTGTCTTGGACCCTTCGAGCTAGCAAAGGAGGAAGACCCCAACAGACTCAACGACGAAGCCGAGGACTCTTCGTCTCAGATCTACCGGCGGTCCCTCCTCCCCAGATGGCTTCTTCTCCAGCGACGAGTCGAGAGGATTCTCTCGCCATTGCTGTGGTTCGGTTCTTCTCCAGCGACGAGTCGAGAGGATTCTCTCGCCATTGCTGTGGTTCAGAGAAAGTTCCCAACAAATCTCCCCCTGGTAATTGTGTGACGAGTCTTGATGTCGACTTTGTCTTCTACTCTCATCCGCCCTTGGAGCATTGGATTTACATGACGAGCTCTTCCCTTCCTTTTCTGGTAAGGACTGAGCCTATTATCAAACCATGTTTTGCTCCTCACCAACTCTTAGGCACCAGATCTCAAAGCTCCACGAGACTTGCACTTAATTTCTATGGTGTTTCTTCACTTTACGGGTCTCCTAAAGTGGTGTCCTCTTCTTTTGTGTGGATCTTCTTCAACGGCTGCACTGGTTTTCTCCGACGTATCTCCGGTGACCTCTCCTATGGCACCGCCGAACATCCAAGCTCCGTGCATCTTTGGTGTAGTGGGCTGCTCTTCAGTTATGCTACCAAACCTGCCAGCCCAAATAGAAGATTACTAAAGTCCAACTCCAAGTTTGAAGACACTATTCAGATTTGTATAGTCTTGAGCGTTTGGGATTATTTATCAGAGTGTGAGTTTATAAGGATCTCTCCTCTTTGTATCACACGATCATACCTATCATTTGGGATGAATTTACCGGTGGGTTCACCGGACTTGGTTCTTTTTAGATCATCCTCCTCCCGTGAGGAGAAATCGTTACCACCTTACCCTCTTCCTATAGAAAGAGGTGTTTCCTCGGTCTTGATTCCGAGTGTTTGTTTCAGTGTCCTCATCGGTTTGTTATCTTGTGGAATGATTTCCACGGCACCTGAAGATGCAATCGAGACCACCTTGGTGTTTCTCGTAGATGAGGCTTGGACTTCAACGTCACATTATGTGACTATTCACCAGCTATACGACTTTGTCGTGAAGGCTTCTCCGACGCATTCAAGCATCGTCTCGAATCCGCTGTCATCTTCGATTGAAGATCTATCCTGCTTATCTTATTTATGTCTTGTATCTTGTGGTTGGTGTCAAAGAAGATGGAAAATTTCCTCTATCTTTTATATTGAAGAAGATTAAGTTTGAATGAAAGTAAGTTTGTGTTCAAAAAAAAAATGATACATTAGTAAATTCATGGAAAATGTTGTTTTACGGATGAGTCATGGAAAGCATAGAAATGTTATTCGGAGCAAAGCTGATATAATACAATGGAAGGCTTTGATGGGTTAAATGGGAGCGAAGAACACTAGAACAAATCTTACACTCCTTTCACACGGAAATAGAAGCACTAAAATGGGCAATGGAATGTATGAGGATTTAGAAGATGCTTTTGAAACTAGAAGATTGGTCAGCCATTGCAAGTTATTTGAAAGATATCAAAATCTTTAAAACAGGTTTTCACAATTCAGAGTTGATTCATATACTACAGACGTACAATTCAAAGGGAACAGTCTCGTACGTAGTGCCATGAAGTAACCGTTGTTTGTTGTTCATATAGATGCAAAGTTACCAGTTTTGTTTGCAAAGTCTGCATGAATCTGTTTTGTTGATCACAAAAAAAGTTATTAAATTCAGGAAAATATATTTTCAAATGATGTATAAGAGCATCTTTATCTCAAGTTTTTTAAGGGGGTCCTTGCACTGTTCGCGGGCCCCACTGATATGTGGGCCCGTGAACAGTGCAAGAACCGCTTCTTAAAACAATTAAATAAAAACCGTTTCTGGAGAATTTCTTATATTGTTTGTGGGCCCCACTGACATGTGGCGGCCCGCAATTGGTTCATTTTTTTTTTATCAATAAAAAAAACCATTTGGATTTCCAGGGTTAATGATGGCCTAAGAGATATATTGTGATATACATATATTGTCTCCTAAGTCCTAAATTCTTAGTGTCTTCACGATCAAACGTAACATTCTCAATTGATTTATTTATTTAAATAGCCGCGTTCAGGCGACTACGTGATCAACGCTCCATGCCATGTGGGCGACGACGTATCACAAATTATAAATAAATCAGTGTATGTGCGATAATAAAATGTCTCTTCTCAATCAGTGCCCAACTTTTTAAATGCAGCCATCTGCGTGCAGACCGACGAACTAAGAGTTTCTTCTTCATCCTCACTGGGACATATGTGTGGTGTTTCGCTTGTGAACTTATAGTTGTTTCTGTCTTACTCAGAAGGTAATTTCAGTAACTCATCTCTGTTTTGACTTTCTGCTAACTTTGCTATCTCCGATTTCATGTTAAATATCAGACTTAGGACTTAGACATGGATGGTGAAACCTCTGTCAAGGAGAATCAAAGGAACTTCGATAGGTTAAGCAATCTGCCTGATTCCTTGTTGTGTAAGATACTCTCTGACTTCCCCACCAAAGAATCGGTTCGCACCAGCGTTTTATCTAAACGTTGGAGAAACCTCTGGTTGAATGTTCCAGTACTGGACTTAGATTCCAGAACATTCTCAGATGATGATGTCTTTGTGAGTGTCATGGATAGGTTTCTGTGTTCTGAAAATGAGCAATGCTTGGAGAGGTTCAAACTGATCTATCAGTTGTACGAGCATGATGCATCTAGTTTCAAGTCTTGGATTGATGCTGTGACTGGGCCTAGGATTCTTCATCTCAATGTTTATAATGAGGTGGACGATGATGATACGTTGGTTAAGATGCCTCCATCTCTCTATTCATGTGAGAGATTGGTCAACTTCAGTCTCCACTTCGTGTTCTTGGATCATCCTGAATCTGTAACGTTGCCTTGTGTCAAGATTATGCATCTAGAGATGGTCATCTACGCTGGTGATTCGACTCTAGAGACTTTAATATCAAGTTGTCCTGTTCTTGAAGAGTTAACCATAGTCAGTGATTACAATGATCCTTTGGAAGTTGTGCGTGTACGTTCTCAGTCACTAAAGAGCATCAAAATAGATTGTGAGCGTGATGAAAGTGACGGTCACGTTGTTGCAATTGATGCTCCAACACTTGAGTGTATGACTCTCAATGATCATCGGTCTGATAGCTTCATAATACACAGTATTGGCCCCTCCGCAAAGGTAAACATTGATGTTATCTTTAATGTTGAATATGATGAGCCGCTGAAGCCAAATGATTCTTCCAAGATTACTATGCTCCGTGAATTTCTAACCGGGGTATCTACAGTCAGCAACATGATCATCTCTGCTGACACTCTAAATGTATGTATACATGGTTTATTTAGTTTCAATAGCATTTCGCTTGTACAATTTTTTAATCATATTTCTCTGTGAACTCATGTCTTTTTTCATAGGTTATTCATGATTACTGTGAAATAGAACAGCTACCTAAGTTCGCCAACTTGTCTTACTTGGAAGCTTGCTTTCAAGACACTAAGTGGGAGATGTTACCAGCCCTCCTTGAGAGTTGCCCAAATCTACACTCCGTTGTCTTGGTGCGTCTCATTTACTCATGCTCTCATGTAAACCACACTGGAGATTTATTATGATAACTCTTAACTCCAACTCACTGGTTATATATTTTTTTTTTCAGGAATTGAATTGTCTTACAAAGACCGAACAGATTGATCTTTCATTAGTACCACAATGTTTCCAATCATCTCTTGAGTTTGTTGAACTGAAGACACTGGACGGTGTTGACATGAGAAAGAATGAGACACCATTCAGGGGAACACCAAGTAAGATGAAATTAGCAAAATACTTCCTAAAGAATGGTGCAGCTCTCAAGAAACTTACTCTAAGGCAGAGTTTCGGTAACATCATCAACCAAATCAAATCGATTCCAAGACTCTCTAAGGGGTGTGAAGTTGTCATGGCTTAGTTGAGCCAGCTTTGTGTTCTTATGATATTGCCCTCGTTGTGCTTTGTTAAAATTCACTTTTTCTTTCTTATTTAGTGGTGTGGTATACGTTGTTTATCTTTTCGTTTTTCAAGTTGGAGGAATATACTATTGACTTGTCTGAACACTAACATTTTTTATTTGCGATGAAAGTGATCATCAAGGCTTATTTGGATCATGGGTGTTATTCGTGTTTTCCATTTTCCATTTATAATTAAATTTTTATATTACAAAATACTCTGAAGACTGAAGTTCTAAATATATTTCCAGATCTTAGTGTTTAGATTTCTGAATTGCTCTTTAAAACTGTTTAAAGTTACACAAAATCTCTAAATCGTATCAAGATCCAACTAAAACTAAAATCATTGAAGTTAAATCCATTACATAAATCTCTTTCTTGAGAAGATTCCAAATCTAAAATATCTTGTCATGGTTATAGTAATTCTTAACTAACTAAACTAAACTTAGATTCTGAAACTGTCACATATATACTAACTATTTTGTCTTCTTTTGTTCCATGTACTTTGCAGGAGTTTCAAAATTATAATTATGGAATTAACTTCTTTCAATGTGCCTCAATGTGTCTTATCATCGCTTGAATTTGTTGAGGCAAGAGCAAAATACATGGCGGATATGAAGAACTAGGGAGTTATTTTATGGCTAATTCAACAGCCCTCAAGAGATTCACTCTCCGTTTAGATCAGATAGGGGAAACAAATTATGTGTGATCCTCAATGAGCTCTTTGCATTGCCAAGAAAATCTATCACATGCATGTTTTCACTAGGTGCTTCAGTTATAGAGGTATACAAAGTTGTTTTTTTTTTAACATATAATTGTATCCCACGCATAAGATTTAGCTATAAGCACACAAAAGTCCAACAACAAAAGGAGTCACATTATACTGAATTGTGAATACTAATAAACCACACTAATAATGAGCCATAGAAATAACTCTTCAACTATGAATATGACGATAATAGCAATTCGTTAAGTTTTTTGGTCTCTTACGGAACATATTTTCTCAGTCAGGAACTTAATAAGACAGATATATATATAACTGATCATGAGAAAAAGAAATTGTTTCACTTTCTTTCTTATTTTATAATGTTGAAAGTAAAAAAAAAAATTAGAACGTTTTCTCCATGAAATATACATTTCCTTTTCATATAAACTCAATTTTGCTATTGTTATATTATTGCTAAATTATATGCGGAATCATAATACCAAAATGACTTTGGTTTTGTAACTATATACTATCAGAAGAATGAAAGGTGAGAAAATGTCTTGGTGGGATGTTCTTGGAATTACAAGAGCACTATAGTCGTTCTTGAAATATCGGAGGTCTTAAGTAATTTAATAAGAGTTTTTAAGATTTTTTTAAAATAAATTAGGGGTCTTTTATGTAATTTTTTAAAAAAATTTAGGACTATTATCTCAATATTTTACTTCGTTATGCTCCGGACCACCCTTCGAAAAGCACAAACACATATACATATATATCAACTAGTTGCAATCATGAACACTGTATTGTGTATATATACGAACTCACCAGCTTAGTTCATATGTACCTAACCCAAATTACCATTGACCTAGATCCAATTTTTTGTGTCTCTATATATAGATCCACTCTATCATTCATTCACACAGAAACATACTACTAAATCTAAAAAATAAAGCCAAAACTTTTATTTCTTCATTTAATAATTAATCTCTACCATTAACAAATCAATTTTATACGTACGAAATGGCATATCCAAGAATCTCCATTTCAACTATTTTCTTATTGCTTTGTATTGTAGGTTTTGTCTCGCAATCTTGTGAAGCTAGAAAGATTCTAATGCCTTACGACGCAAGCAAGGGATTGTTTCTTAGTGTTTTACCAAAGGGCAATGTGCCACCTTCGGGTCCAAGCGACAAGGGTCACACTTCTCCCCCTAAGGATTATTCCGATCAGCATACAGTGCAGGGAAACTCGCCGGAGATTTACCGTCGACTAGGATCGGTCCCTAGCCCCGGCGTTGGTAATTAGGCACATTAAATCACCTACTTATATTGTCGATTTTATTTCATAATATTATCATAGATCGTAAGTACGTCTAATGAAGAATGTTTGTGCTTGTGTGTGTCTTCATAAAATGATAAGGTGCCAGACTATTGAAATAGATGTGTTTATATGTCATCTGTAGTTGAGTAATAAAACCACTACTTTACACTTTTTAATATGTCTGTGTGTGTTGTCATATGGTATAGTACATGTATGTAAAGAGATCTAAAACTGAGAAAATACCTTTTTAAATGATATTATTCATGAATTTTGTATTTTTCGAGTGCTATATTTTACAGAATCCATTTGTGGCCATATTACATCACATCATTTCTAGTTAGTAATGTAATAGTTAAGCGGACAGTATAATTACGTCCAAATACTATATAATTACTATAGATTTTAAGGACAACTTTTTAACAAAAGAAAGAAAGATTCAGGACCATGCGTTTACACACATATATTGAAATATAAACATGAACATTTGAATAGTGCCCGAGATAATGTAAATAGGTTGCGTTTGCGCACGTAAACTAAATTTATCAGTAAGGAAGCTGATAGTTATAAGCCTATAGCTTTTTAAAGTGAATAAGCTTTGCTTTGGTACCTTTGTAGAAAAAGTTTTATGAATTGACAATAATCTATAATTATTTGTCTATTTACGTAAGAGACGTCTTCCTCTTTCCTGCTGACGTTTTCTTCTTCTATGAATATATTCAGAGTTTAAGACAAAATAGAAGAAAAAGAAAATGAAAATAGACATGCAATAATAGAAGGAACATTATTTTGCTTATCTCAGGGATTACACTATTTAAGGAATAAGGACTAACTTTTTGTCATGAAGCCTCTTCTCTCGCTTTCCTCTTTTGTATTTTCTGAATATGTATAACTAACCAACTATTAAGATGGAGCCGCTTCTTACACATTCTGTGCATGTTATATACTTTCTCTTTCCAAATGTATATGATGTTTTTGGTCAAAGCACAATTATTTTTTTAAAAAAAATCTTAAAAACTATCACTAAAACATAAATTAAAAATTATTCAACCAATTATATAATAAATTACAAAATATGATTGGTTACACAATTCTTTGATAAAGTTAAAAATAATATAGAAATATAAAAATAGTTATTACATATTGAAACAAAGGGAATGTATATCATTATGTACTTATATAGTTAAACCCGAATTTCTTCCATGAAATCAAGAAAATCCTATGAGTTTCATATGTAACATCATGTTAGATTAACGTGCCATCAACTTTGAAAAAATCCATGTGTCATGATTTTGACTCGAAATTTTACATGTATCTGTCGAATTAAGTATAATCCAAAACTAGGAGGTGTCAAATTAGATTCCATGGCATGCTAATGTTATATCACTGGTTGACTAATGTTATCAGATAAACGTGGTTCCAAACCTGCTGAAAAGACGTTTTACAAGCAGAGTTTAAATTGTTCAGTTGAGTCATTATCATGCAGACATGCAACTAGTTATACATATAAATCTTGGTAAATTTGCATTATTCTAGATTTGTTTTTGAAACTTGTAAACTACGTTACTTTCACTATCAGCATGTGAATCGTGCCAATGTGACTTCTTTATAACATTGTTGCGTCTTAACTTAGAACAACAAACCCATTAATTTTCACTTCATTTTCTAGGATTTATACAACGAGAATGGTCAAATAATATAAACGAAAGAAATCAAATGCTTCTATAAGTTTTATGATTTAGTAGTTGAGATGTTAAATTTTTTTTTGTGGGTTCCAAATAGGAATTGCCTAAATACGTTCGAAGGGAACCATAATTTCATCAGAACCAGACAATGAAAATTTACAAAGCTAAGAAGGAAGAGACGAGGAAAGCTCGCTTGTGTATGTTCAAAAGACACCCAAAATCCAAAAGGTTTGTGAGAGAGCCAAAACGTTGAACACTGAACCGGAAGTTAACCAGCTTCCGGCAAGCTTTATAATACATGAAATTAAAAACGTAATTTCTCTAGCCGGAGTTATAAGTCACGGTTAAGGTTATTTACCAACGTGAGCCAGAATCCGATTGATGAGAGCATCTTTCTTACCGCTGAGGGGAAGATTGTTGGCAGTCAAATATGTCTTCAGTTCGACCACCGTCAAGTCCTTGAGCTACACAGATTAAACACAACCATGATAGAATGTATTGTTTCAAGTAAAGATGAAACAAAACGTTGAGATCATCAAGCAGATATCTAAACGTAAACCAATGTTAAAGATGTTGCTTTCACCTTCCCAGTTTTTGCAAGCTCTACAAAGTCATAGTCTCCTGCATCTGCAGCTTTTCGCTTTCTTGATTTCTCCTTTGCCCCTGAGTCACTTTCTTCCTCAGAGTCATCACCGTAAATAGACTCCTTAAATTCTTCTATTGCTTTTACAACTCCAGGTCTGCAAGAACAAAGGGTTCACTATATAAGATTCCAACATTTTCTTTGTGTGGCTTATGTATGAAAGGAATTATATAAAATAGAGTTTTTTTTTATAAAAAAGAGGTTGCAACCTGTTCATTCCTTCTTCGTCAGGAAGCGTCTCATCTCTTGTTTCGCGAAGCTCGTCTTCATCCAATGCAATGGCTTGCAAGATCGCGTAGTGTCTCTGTAAAGCTGTAACAAAGAGAGACTTTCAGTTTCTATATATGAGAACAACTAACAGAATCAAGAGTAATAATGTGTTGAACATACCAGGATTAGCAAATTGGCAAACAGAGAAGTCTTTTAACTCTAGACGTCGCATTAGAGCTGATGCCTTTTTAAGCTGCTCATCTGATGCTCGAGGAGCAGCTACACCAGGTTTTGAATGCAACTGACCAAATATCCACCAACTAGTCAGAACTTAACATACATTGAATAATGTTGGAACCAAGTAACTTTTCAAAGGCTTTTTTTTTCTTCTTCTTGCCTCTTCGATATCTCTAATATCATTAGAATATGGAAGGTATATCATATTCATCCCTGGTGGCTCCACTTGACCACCATCACTCTCGATTTCATCCTGTTCGATTTTAAGAAAAGATATTTGAGTAGGTCGTTGAACAAAGCATAATTCATAGAGATAATTAAAGATGAAATATAATCATTTGGAAGAAAGGTCTTAATATAGTTTTCTCACCTGAGCAACAAGTGCAACCAATCTTGGAGGTGTCGTACCACCATAAAACGCAACAGCAAAACTGCATCAGAAGAGGATACAGTGCTTATAAGGTTAGTATACCAGAGAAAGTTTTACAGTTTAAACGACTATAAGAAATGTAGAAGTTATATAATATAACTCTGATATACTCACCGTCCAAGCTGTATCATGGATCTATGCAGGGCAATGAATGCACGAGTGCTCCCAATAACTTCCTGCATCAGTCGGATTAACAAAAGCTAAGAGTTACCAAGTTAGCAAAAAAAGCAAATAAACATAATCTTTGGGAAGCAGGTAACCTTATCGCTTGGATAGAGAAATGTAGAAGGCTTCATATTGTGATAATCTTTGAGGCAACTAAGAGGCTTGAACCCCAGCAGTCTCAAGTGTCCAGTAGTTATCTTTTTTAGTTCGGATAGCTCTGTCGCTGTAAACATGACATTCTGACTAGAAAGAAGAACGAAAAATTAAAGCCAACTCCTACTAAGCAAGAACGAGAGAGGGATACAAAAATTGTTTCGACATATCAAGAGAGCAATTTATACTTCAGTATCTCTTCCTATAAAAGAACTTAAACATACATAACAGGAAACGACCAACGCTTCTTTGGTTAGAGGAAACCAGAAACAAATCAGGCTCATATGCTTACTTCATGTAAGGCTGAATCCGCTGAATAGGTTCTTGCATTATCGCTCCAGTGTCCGCACAAACATATGATCTTTCCACCTGCAGACAAGCCCGCACATGGTGTTTAAAACCCAGAACCATACATCTACGAAATCTGAAGGATAGCTAAATAGCAAACATTGATGTCAAGTAAATTCTTGATTCATAACAAAGGAAAGACACATACTTTCAGTTCAATTGTCTCTTTCAGATTACCTTTATAGGAAGGTTAGTAGTTGAGTCAAGCCAGGTTATGGTTCCAGGACTAGCTGGGCGGAGTAAAGCATAACCATTCAATTCAATAGACAGACCATCACATATCATAAACGTAATTCTTTTTGCTATTCTCTTAGCAAGTACACGCTTCTTCAGTTGATCCTTCATGTCCTCTAACCTGATAATAGATGCATTTCATCAATAATAAGACAGCCAATGACATTATCTACGAATCCAAATTCAAAGACAAAATGGTGCTTTCGAAGTCTTGAAACTTCTCGAAAGAAAAACTGCTTATGTCTGAGTGTAGTACTATGATGCTATAAGCAACGGAATACCACAAACCCATAGGCATTTCAACAGGCAATAAAGAATTAAAAAACATACTTCTGTCCAACTGATGGCATGAACTCCGTAAGCTCATCACCATTTAATCCAATTAATTCCTGAAAATATGTTCACAAAAAAAAATCAATGGAAATTTTAAATATAATCTTAAAATTTATAGAAATCACCCCAGTTTTATGAGATCGAGTCAAGAATCAGATAGTTAACCTTGTAGAAGAGAGATATATCGAATGGCTTATCAGGGTGACTGAGGGGAAGAAGCTCGATTGAGATGCCAAGGTCTTGTGCATCCTTAAGGAATCACCAAAAAACAGAGAAAAAAAAGTAAACCAACTACCTTCTATATGATTAACAAGAAGCTCTCTTTTGAATAGATTTCGTTGTAATTCTTATCTAAGTGAGGGTTGGAAGTAAGCTACCTTAGCCCTCTGCAATGTAGTCCTTGTCATATCCTCTTTTACAGAAATCCTCATACTCCCAAAAGGATCATCTTCATTAGTGAATAGAAATATGCGCTTATCTGCTGTCTTTGCAGATCTTAAAAAGTGTTTGTGTACAGAAAACATTACCAATACAATGATCAGTTTACACACAAAACTGTAACGCATATCACAAGCATGCCACCAAATCGATAAATAAAATTTATATCCTTTACCCTTTGCGTAGTAGTGCTTGTGCAACCCAGAGAGCACTATAAAGAGAATTCTCCCGAGAATCTGAGACTATACCATTTTGACTGCCAATATCTTTTGTGAATGACTCTGCACCCAAAATATACATTTCCCCTTAGTTTTTTCTTACCAAAGTGATTGCTAAGAATGGGATTACCAAAGTAACAAAGAATAGTGTACTAGAGCATTACAAAAGAAAGGTTAAAGCTTGTATGAAATAAAAGGGTAAATAAAAAATGTATGAAAGCAACTACCTTCTATGAGATCAAAGTCTTTAATCAGCCTCGCTGTTGGACGGTCAATACACTCTCTTTGTGGAACATTAAAGACATAAACACCATTAAGTTCTTGAAGATTCTTCTTTTCACGCTGCAAGTTAACAACATAGTCGAAGAAAACAAATCCAAGTGAATAAACAAAAAAAGAAAGAAGACAATCCAAAATACTGTTCTTCCATGAACTCACAGTGTTAAAGAAGCATATTGCTATTTCATCATTGGAACGGTTGATAATATGAGACTTAAGAGACTGAGCAATACAACTAACAGCAATGTGAAAATGGCTTTCTTGTTTGTCATCTTCCTGTCAACATCAATATCATGCAAAGTTAAGGAAAAATAGAGGAAGAAACCACAAAACATTTTTGGGAAAGATTTGATTTTTATTCGTCTATATATATAAACTCACAGAGGGGCAAGTAGAGCTGAACATTTTGGGAGAAGCGTCGATTAGATAGACTACAAACTCTTTGGAAGCTTCTTTTTCCTGTGAATCAAACAGAACATAAACACTCAATAAACCAAACAGTAATTAGGGTTTTGTTTTTTTGCTTTTGTCTACTGAAACTCGAAGACGAGAAATAGCAAATTAAAAACCTGGAAGAATTGGCTTTCTGGGTCTTCGTCTTCATCTCTGAAAACATCTTCTGGGTCAAGTTCCATCTTCTTACAAGAACAGAGATGTAGAGATCGAGTCGGGTGTAATGGCTTTTGACCTCCGCACTGCAAATATGTTCAAGAGGTTTTAGCAAGAACAATAAAGTTCGTCTTTTTCTATTGCTTTCACAACGTGAAGCTTTTTTGTTGGGCCACTCCGTGAAGCTTATTATTGGGCCACATTTAGAAGACTTTTTATTGGGCCACGCCGCGAAGACTTTTATTGGGCCATGACGAGACGATTTTTATTGGAGCATACGAGAAGAGTTTTTTTTTGGGATTTGATAAAAACATCCTAAAATTTCAATTTAAATCTATAAGTGTACCCCAATTTTAATCAAATGCAAAACCAACTTACAAGGGTGATAAAAATACTATTTAACCCTTATGACCAAACAAAAAAACAGAAGTGTAGTTTACGTTTTTATCCTTTGTTAGTCTACAAGTAACAGAAAAAAATCTACATATATGTAGACCTCGTACGGAGTCTATTCATTCGGTAGACTTGTTATATAGTCTATACCATAATTTTATCTAATAATTAAATTTTAAAAATGTATAAAAATAATTGTTATAATATTTTTAACTAATCATTAATATAATGGATAATATGAAGTAAAAAAATTAAAATTTTATATAATTAAACATTTTTAAGGAACATTTAGGGTTTGATATTTAGGGTTAATGAGTTCGTAGACATATTATAAAGTCTACATATATGTAGACTTTTTTTTCAGTCTACACACAATTTAACCTAACCGGATTTAACCAATGTAATTTGATGATCAAATAAAACATTTACGGTTTGAGATTTATGTTAAGGGGTTCGTAGACATATTATAAAGTCTACATATATGTAGACCTTTTTTTCAGTCTACACACAATTTAACCTAACCAAATTTAATCAATATAATTTGATGATCAAATAAAACATTTACGATTTGAGATTTGTGGTTAAGGGGTTCGTATACATATTATAAAGTCTACATATATGTAGACCTTTTTTTCAGTGTACACACAATTTAACCTAGTATATAACTACGATTTCTCAAGCTTTTCAGGTAAAAAAAAACTAATCTTTGCCGTATCTCTCACTAGGCGATTTCCGGCGAACTCGATCCACGCAGTTTCCCATCTGCTTCGTCTCTGTCTGCTCCATCGCTCTGGTAAGTTAAATATCTCTGCTTTACCTCTTTGTTGATAAAAAGTGACCACCTTTACATTTTTCTCCTTTCAGATCTGAGCCTGCGACTTCTAAGGAACAATGCTTCTCGTCCAAATCTTTGCTTCTGGTCAATATCATGGCTTCTACTTCATCTCTTTGTCCTAGCCAGCAAAGGATTGTGCTTCATCTTTCCGACGTACGTCTCTCTGTCATCTCTATCTCTCGTTTAACTAATAACCTAACAAGCTCATCCTTGTTTACTAACCTTTTAGTTTCTTTTGATTCAAATCTGAGTCGGCCAGTCTTAGATCCATTTCTCTAACGAGCATTGCATCCTCTCTAATCCATTTCTCTGCTTCCGGTGAGTCTACTTCATTTTGAAGTGTAGTATGAAGTTTCGAATTTGTAGACTAAAGTTTTGAATTTGTAGACTGATGTTTTGAATTTGTAGACTGATATTTTGAATTTGTAGACTAATATTTTAAATTTGTAGACTGATATTTTGAATTTGTAAACTGATATTTTGAATTTGTAGACTTCTCATGTAAATGATGTTTTGAATTTGTAGTACACTGATTTTTGAATTTATAGGCTTCTCGTGAGGCTTCATTTTTAAATTGTAGACTTCTCGTGTAGAATGCACTTGTATAATTCTTTGTTTGTGTCTTCTTGGTGCATGTTACAAAATGGATAAGCTGGATTTCCTATCGAGGTTGTATACTCTAGGGAGGAGCTCAAGAACTGTGAGTAACAAACGGTTGTATCAGGCTTTTGTACCAGACATATGGTTGTAACAAACTTATGTAATTTGCTTGCATCAGACTTAAGTATTAGTCTTCTTTTACATAAGACTTTTACAGAAGTCTGGTACTCGACTATCTATCAAAATATCATCCTTTGTATCAGTATAGTAATCTTCTTTCAGAGATTTTAATTCATATTCGACCAAAAGTACAATTTCAATACAATCCAGAGATTTACATATTAGTCTTCCTCTATAAGAAATTTAAAAAGAAGCCTACTTTCTGTTCAAGAAGACTAACATGTTGGTCTGCACGACAGAAAATAACATTAGAACTCAAAGTAATAGAAAAATTAAGACCTACGATTTCAACAAAAGTTCATCAAATACAGCTGATAAGTTAAATACATAAGACATAAGACAACATCCAAAGCAATAAGACACCATCCAAAGCAATAATACAATTGATCAATTCAACACATAAGAGATAATACATAAGACAACATCCAAAGCAGTAAGACAACACTAATTTAACATGGACAGTTTGGATGTGACCCGGTTGTTTGCACTGTGACAATTAACGTAGATTTACTAATATGTCTACAATTGTTTCCTAGCAATATAGCAAAATCAAAAGTATTATACTTTCATAATTACAATAATTTTTCTATCCAAAATCACTCAAACCCATTATAATTAACTATTACACACTTTCAAACGAAAAAATTGTGAAAAAATTTAATGCATAGTACACAAATTAACTTTTAATGTATATTTCGAAATAGACTCCATGTTCAGTCTACAAAGTGGTAGACTTTCTTTTCAGTTTACATCCGTAGACGGTCAGATAGGTCTACTTTTTGGGTTAGTTTTTGCAATTGACCATTTTACGGGTTACTTTTTATAGTTGAAAAAAAGTTGTGATTTTATATAAGCAGACTTCGTTTTCAGTCTACATCTTCAAAAAGGTTAGTTTTCGCTATTGACCAGAATTTTTCAGGATTTGACTTTCAGAGGTAGACTAAATATACAGTCTACATGTTTTAATTTTTTTGAATGAGGTTAGTTTTGCAATTAACTATGTTTGACTTTTAGGGGGTAGATTAAAATGAAGGTCCACAGCTTTGCAGACTTCGCAAGAAGTCTACTCTCAAATCCGACGAGTCAATTTTGCATTTGACCAAAATAAAAAAATAGACTTCACGGGTAGTCTACATTTTTTTTATGGAAGAGAAGACTGCATATGAAGTCTACATATTAAAAAAAATAATTTTAAAAAGTTTTAGTCAAACACAAAATTTTGGTCAAATGCAAAACTGACCTTAAGTAAACTTCTCCGGCAGTCTACGCTTCGTAGACTTATGTTGAAGTCTGCTTATGAAAAGTCAAAAGTTCATTCAAATGCAAAACTAACCTCTTTTGCGTAGTCGTCTTTGTAAGTCTACGTACTTTTTTGTTTTTGTTGTCAAAGGTTAAGATGTAAACTGTCGGGGAAGGCTACGTTACAAAAAAAAATTCGTTTAGTCAATTGCAAAACTGACATGTGCGTTGACAAATAGACTGCATTGTATGTCTACATAAGGACGTAGACATATAAAACAGTCTATTATCGCGACACAGATCTGAGAAACGACTTAAACCATGAAAATAGTTACATTTTTGCAGTGTGAAGCTCGTTTCCAGCCTTTTCAACCGTCCAAACTCCAATAATGACCAAAAGGAAACATTTTTGACAATTCACAAGTGAAAAAACACGAAATTATGAAGTTTATGATTATGAAAATGAAGGTTAAGAGAGATTTTTAGATGGAAATATAGAGAAAATGAGAGGAAATGAAGATTTACTTGTTTAGAATGAGAAAAAAATGGTTGAAAATTCAATTTTAAAGCTTTAAGAGATCAAAAATGGTGGTTCATGGTGGTTGAAAATATTGATGATGATGACATAGTTGTAATTAAGAAGAAATGTAGTGTATTTGGTTTTTTGTATTTTTCGAAATTAATAAATAAATAAATAATAATGGCAAATTTGTAAATAATTCAAAAACTTAGGGGTATTATGAAAAATTCAATGATAAATAGTAACTAAAAAAGAAGTTGGTTTTAGGTTTGACTTGAATTTTTAGGTTGTTTTTTAAAAACCCCCAGTTTTTTTATTCAACTCAACAAAAGACATTAGAATTAAGCCATGTTTAGAATTAGCTAAGCGTAAGTTAGGTGGTCACCATAGACCTAGCAGGTTAAAGAAAAATCAGAAATTAATTGAGGATTAGTTTTTAAAATTTTACGTATATATAATATTAATACAAAAATGCACAAATAGAACAATAAAATACGAAAATGGGTAGCTGGTACAAAAAAACAATAAACACATTGATTTATTTAGTAAATGATGATCGCGTAGCCCAAATAACCCGAATTTGAAACTAATATTTAAGAAATTGGTGGATAGTAACTAGACACTTTATAAACGGATTAACAATTAGGCATGTTATTAGAATCTAGAGCTTAGGTGTTAACATATTTATATAAAATATTTTAGTTTTTTGCTTTAGTTCTAAATTATTTTGATGTTTATAACTAGATATATAAAACAAAATAAATTAGACAATTTTTTGAATTTTTACTAATATTGCTTAACTTAGCAAATTTAAATTAATTTAGATCGATATAAATTGATTTACAACAGTTTAAACTGATTTATAATGATTTAAATTGCTTTGATTGGTAAAAATTATTTCTTTTTTAAAAGTTCATTTTGAATAAAAATATTTGCTACCTAGACGTCTATTTGGGCGATGTCTAGACAAATTTTGTAACCGGGAAACATTGAAAATTAGATGATTACCGCGCGCATGCGTGAAGTGAAATTAATATACTAATAATCGTTGAATATTAATTTTGATCGTTCAACCATGATGTCATAATTCTCCAAACGTATAGTTATGAACCGTCAATATAAGGTTGATTAATAGGGTGATATTTGTTGATATTTTTAAAACTTATTTAATTTACATTAGGCTTCAATGATATCATTCAAATGTTATAATTCACCATCTTACTTCGATATGAAAGTCATATTTTTGAAATAATATGATCAAGTAACATTTGAGATCTCTGATTATGCAGAATGAAGATTAATTATGTATACAAATTATTTGTAAATATTATTATTTTATTTGTGTTAATTTACATATTATGAAATAATAAATATATTGAATAATTGAGGAGTGAGCCTATTACGTATATAATTAAATTCGAGTAAGAAGATAAATAAAAAAAAATTTCTTTTATTTACAATATTTTTTGTTGACAAAAAAATCAAAATAAATCATTTATCTATTTTATATAGTATATAATTAAAACTGAATGATATTGACATAGATATATAATATATTTAATATAAATATTTATTTATTGCGGCTTGATACTCATATGATTTTATTAATTTTTTTTATATTTGTTGTGACAAAAATATTATTTTTATTAATGTGAATATTTATTACATGGGGCTTACAATTCAATGCAAATTTTGAAATTAACATGTTTGTGTATTTTATATATGATATATATTTTAAATTAAATGATATTGAACTAAATATATATATATATATATATATATATTAAATGAGACTTCCTATTTATATGATTTTATGACCATTTGTAGGTTGTTATAATAAAAAGGTTAAACCATTGATCAAAACAATTTCAACGTAGATTTTTAATAGTCTTAGTAATTTATATTAAACAAATTTAAAATATAACATATAAGAAAAAATATTTTTTTTATTATATACTTTTGTGATTTTTAAATTTCTTTTAATAATACAAAATTGAACAAAAATGATGGAAGATGCATAAATTGTCATCAAATTTTTATTAATCATTAATTGTTATATATTCGCTTTCCATATTAGGTAATTTCGTAGATTTTATTTAAGGAAAGAATATAAAATATTCTTTTATACACTACTAATTAATTTGATAATTAGCTTAATAAAAATTATAATATATGTTTAGATGGACTAACTTGTTTTTTTAAAGATTTTAAAAATCATTGTAGTGATGACACGTGGCTATCAAAATAGCTCTATATATATCTCTAGGATTAATATATATAACTCGTACATATTATAAAATAGCTCGTACATATTATAAAATAATATATATAATATATTAAATAATTAAGAAATCAATAACTCACCTAGGATTGATAACTTATTTTTGTAAGGATTTTAATGCTCGAGGATTAATATATATAGCTCGCATATTAATATGTTGTAATGACACGTGATTACCAAAATATGTTGTAAATGTCTATCTAAGTATATAATTAATGTATATGTATTTTATATGATATATTTTTAATTTAAACAATATTAAAGTATATATGTATATAAATTTAATCTGAATATTTATTAAATGATATTTAAAATTCATATGATATTATGATAAATTGCATAATTTTATAACAAAAATAATAAAAACATTGTTCACAATTTTTTTATTGTAATACTTTTACTGTTGTACTAATTTATAGTCGTTTTGAAAATTCAAAATATAATATTTAATATAAAATTTAGATTTTTAATTATATGATTAATGTGATTGTTTAATTTTTAATAACATAAATTAAAAAAATGATGAAGAATACATAATATATTATTAAATATTTATTATTCAAAACGTTAATTGTCACATATATATTAATCATATTAGATAATTTTGTAATTTTAATTTAAGAAAAGATGTAAAATATCATTTTATACACTACTAATCAATATGAATGTTAATTTAATAAAAATATAATTTATAATTAGATGGACCAACTTTTTTCTAAGGATTATGAAAATTATTTTACTGATGACACGTGACTATAATTAAAAGTTTTAATGTTCGAAGATTAATATATTGGGATATGTATAGAAGAATTAACATACGTTTCAAAAGAGTAGCAAATGGATAAGATACTTGAATAAAATCAGTAAAAGAAAGACACATGTTAGCTATCCAAGTTTCGGAAATATGAGTATGAGAAAACTATATAAATAAACTGAAATCTGTTCTCACATAATTAATGCCAAACTATTAAAAAAATCGTGATTAAAATCATATCCACAGATACACATGTTAATCAGATGTTGGTTGAACTATGAGCATGAGGATTATAGATAACTGACATAAAAATTTGTAGATATATTGATGCCAGATGGTTAAAACTAAGAGAAATCTTCTAAAAACTCAACTTTGCAAAAGAAAGATAATAATATTAGTTGGTACACCTGTTCATGGGGCACTGGTCGAAAATTTAGATTAGAATTAAAATGTAGAATTTATCTACAAAAATATTACCAAATAAAAATATTGAATACAAAATATAATACATTCTATATACAACCAAATACGTTTCAAATTTCTCAATTTAGACAAGTATGGTGTTATTCAATGATGTATTTTAATAGAGTTCAAATCCAAACACAATCCACTGTTATTCGAACGATGATTATAAATTTTATTTTAAAATCTAGTGTTATTCAATGAATGATTTAAATTATGTTTTTAAAATCTAGTGTTATTCAATGAATGATTTAAATTATGTTTTTAAAATCTAGTGTTATTCAATGAATGATTTAAATTCTGTTTTTAAAATCTAGTGTTATTCAATGTTTAAGGATTTTAAAATTCTTTGTATTTTGGATTGATTTCAAATCATTTCTTATGGAGTTCTATGAATAAATAGTTCAACTCAAAATCCAATGTATACTGCAGAGATTTTAAAATCTATCAAATTAAACTATCTTAAAATTTTAAAATTTGATAGATTATAAAACATTATTAATTGATTTTAAATCACTTAGGGGGTGTTAATAGATAATAACACCCCCGTATGTTTTTTATCCCAGATTATCCAAGATATTAGTGAAACATAAAAAGGAAAAAAAAAAAAAAAGAGGTGAGACTGAAGATATTAGATCTCATCACCTTTTAATTTATGGAAGAATATAAACCAAGATACAAAAAAGATTGAAAAATGATTCTACCTTATGATGGCATGTATGCAAAAGGAAAAGATTATCCACAAAACTAGAAGATACTCCACACAAGAAGTTGAATCTTAAACTTCTTATAAATTTTTAAGAAGACAAAGAACAATCTTCTCACACTCACCATCACATAATTTGCAACTTTTCTGGTAAACAAACACACATACACTGCAAACAGTTTTACAAATCCAAACGCATCCATATTATCAAATAAAAAGTGTTTATAAATCTTATGTTTGTTTACCAAAAAAAAATATATTTATAAAAACTGTGCTTAGTTGTTTGTTTTAGCAAAATATAGCTTTATTTTAATTATTTTTGCTATTCTATTTTATATTTATTCAGTTAGTAGTTTATATTTGTTCATGAAAAAGTTTGTTTTAATTTATAATTAATTTGTTCTCCACGAAACTTGGGCAGGTCGTTAATTAGTTTGACAAGTGTTTTAAGAATCTTGAAAGAAGATGGTGTATAATGAATCATGTGGTAAAAAGCAAAGACTGCTTGTGGTGGCTAACCGGCTTCCGGTTTCTGCAAAGAGAACCGGGGAACATTCTTGGTCTCTGGAAATGAGTCCTGGTGGATTAGTCAGTGGTCTTCTCGGTAAGTCATCACGAATTTATATGAATAAATATTTTATTTAAAATTCTTTTTAACAATAATGATTTATTGGTGTGGTCTCTTGAAGGTGTGGCAGCTGAATTCGAGACCAAATGGGTTGGTTGGCCAGGAGTTGATGTGTATGATGTAGCTGGGAAAAACGCACTCTCCAAATCTTTAGCCGAGATGGTACGTACTTGAAACTAGTCATGGGCATATTATCTGAAACCCGAAAACCAAACTAGAAACGAACAGAAAAAAACGAGATCAAAACCGGACCGAAAACTATAAAAATCCGAACGGTTCCTATATTTCTAAACCCAAAAAACCGAATCGGAACCGACCGAGAACCGAAAGGGCACCCGAATATTTTGAATATATTAAAAATATTAATTACTTTTAATTTTAATACATATACAATATAATTTATAAATAAAAATATCCAAAAAAAGAACTACCTGAATTACCCGAATTTTTTTTTGATTTTTTTTCAGGTTTAACTCGGTTTCCGAGATTTTTTTCTGTTTTTTGGGCTTTAAACCTGAACCAAACCCAAATTATTTATAACTCGATTACATTTCGGGTTTATAAAAAAATAGAAACCCGACCCGAACCCGACATTACCCGAACCGATCTGAAAAGTGTCCGGTTCCTAAACGGTTCGTAAACATCTCAACCCGAATAATCGGAAACCGAATAAATCGAACTGACCCGAACCGAAAACCCGAATGTCCAGCCCTACTTGAAACTAATTGGTTTATATTAAAGTTTATGTTTAAAAAAAGAAAATCACATTTCAAAAAGATATTTATAAAGAGATAGATTCATGAACTTTTCATATATCTGATGATCAAACTCTCAATTAATTTATTCTTATTGTTTTGTTCTTGCTGCTTACAGAAAACTATACCAGTGTACCTTGAAGAGGTTTTTGATCAATACTACAATGGGTATTGCAATGGTATTTTGTGGCCAATTCTTCATCACATGGGACTTCCACAAGAAGATCACAATGACAGGAACAAAACATACCAAACACAATACGATGCATATAAGAAAGCAAACCGAAAGTTTCTTGATGTCATAGTTGAGAACTATGAAGAAGGAGATTTTGTTTGGATCCATGATTATCATCTTATGTTTCTTCCTCAATATCTTAAAGAATACAACAACAAGATCAAAGTTGGATGGTTTCTCCATTCACCATTTCCTTCCTCAGAGGTCTTCAAAACCTTGCCCTCACGATCAGAGCTTCTTCGCTCTGTTCTTACAGCTGATTTACTTGGGTAACATATCTAAACTCCAAATGTCATATATGGTTAGTAATCATTTGACTTGGATCAAAAGAGTTTTAACGTTGCTTTATGGTTGGTTCTTTTCAGTTTCCATACGTATGATTTTGCAAGTCATTTTGTGAGTACATGCACTCGAATCCTTGGAGTTGAAGGAACACATGAAGGAATTGTGGATCATGGCAAAGTCACTCGAGTAGCTGTTGTATGTCTCAATATTCAAATCTTTAACATTATATTGTTTATCTATAATTTGAATCATCATATCATAAAAGTAATCTCTTTTTTTTTCCTGAAATTTTCAGTTTCCCATTGGAATAGATCCAAATAGGTTTATAAAAGCATGTGAGCTCCCTGAAGTCAGACAACAAATGACTGAGCTTAAAGAGAGATTTGCTGGCAAAAAGGTAACACAATTTTCTTATATAGCCTTTATTTGATGCTTCATTTAAAAGAAAATATTTTTACATTTTTTTTGTTTTTTATTTTGTGTTGACAGGTGATATTAGGTGTTGATCGTCTTGACATGATCAAAGGCATTCCACAAAAGTTTCTTGGATTTGAGAAGTTTCTAGAAGAAAATATGGATTGGCGTGATAAAGTTGTGTTAGTGCAAATTGCAGTTCCAACAAGAAACAATGTTCCTGAATGTAAAAGTTTTTATATTCTATTTAGTCACTTATATAAATTAGATAATATTTGCTCAATCATGTTTCTAAGATTGTGTGTTTGTGTGTAATCTACAGATCGAAAGGTCAAAACTCAAGTTCATGGACTCGTTGGACGCATTAATGGTCGTTTTGGTTCTGTCTCTTCTCTTCCAATTCATCACCTGGATTGTTCTGTTGACTTCAACTTCTTATGTGCACTTTACGCGATTGCTGGTAATTAATTTCTTTTACTACACATATATATCATCAATGATTTGGTTACAGTTATTTATATAAGTTGTTTGATGAGTTTTTTTTTAATTATTTTCTTTAGATGTAATGCTTGTAACATCATTGAGGGATGGAATGAATCTTGTGAGTTATGAATTTATTGCTTGTCAAGAAGCGAAAAAAGGAGTTCTTGTTCTCAGTGAGGTAACAAAAGTATTTGCAATTTTTTTATTTTTAACATTTAATCTAAAAAGTCTTAGTAGTTATTGACTTTTACATGGGATTTTATACAGTTTGCAGGTGCTGCACAGTCACTTGGTGCTGGAGCTATTCTTGTGAATCCTTGGGATGTTACAGAAGTTTCTTCTGCTATTAAAGAAGCTCTAAATATGCCATCTGAAGAAAGGGATAAAAGACATAGACTTAATTTTCAGTATGTGAAAACTCATTCTGCTAAAAAGTGGGGAGATGATTTCATAAGGTATACTGAAATAATTAAGAAGATATCTTCAGTTTTTTTTTAAAGAACATCAACTCTTATAAGCAAGCTTATTTTTAATTAACTCTATGCAGTGAACTCCATGATACTTTTTCTGAATCCCATAAGAAGATTAAGAAAATCCCACTTGGACTCCCACAGCAAGATGTGATTCAACGATATTCAGAGTCTAACAATAGACTGATAATCTTGGTAAAGCTATCTTTGTGAGATTTTATGATATATATATACATATATATATATATATATATATATATCTAAAATTTTATATCTTTGCCGGACTTATTTTTATGAATGTTTTTTTTTTGCTAAATTATTTTTATTAATGTTATACAGGGTTTCTTTGGAACACTCACTGAGGCAATGAATAATCAAAATGAGGAACTGGATCTTAAACTAAACCCAGAGCTAAAAGGAACACTAAAAGCATTATGCAGTGATCCAAAAACAACAGTGGTTGTAATGAGCAGAAGTGGCAAAAACATATTAGATAAAGTATTTACTAATGATTTTTTTTTTCATATCGTTGCTTATTATATCTCACATGCATATATGTATCTGTGTTTCTCACTGATTTGGTCTTTTAAAACCAGGTCTTTGGAGAGTATAACATATGGTTGGCTGCGGAGAACGGAATGTTCTTAAGGGACACCACTGGAGAATGGGTGACAAATATGCCTGAAAACATGAACCTCGATTGGGTCCATGGTGCAAAGGTTAGCTAGTAGTTTACATTAATTCTTTGAAAGAACTCAAGCTTGGTGATATTTCATTTAACATCTTTATATATTTTTCTAGAACGTTTTCAAGTACTTCACCGATCGAACTCCAAGATCGTTCTTCGATGCAAGCGAGACTTCTCTAGTATGGAATTATAAAAATGCAGGTGATGTAGAAATATATAATTGCTTTGCCTTTTTTTGGCTTCCAAAAATTTATCTCTTTTATTAAAATTTGCATCTTCTTGTAACTCTTTTGACAGATGCTGAGTTTGGGAGAGCACAGGCAAGAGACTTGTTACAATACTTATGGGCAGGACCAATTTCTAATGCATCAGTTGATGTTGTTAAAGGAAACCATTCTGTTGAAGTCCATGCCATGGGTGAAACTAAGGTAAATATTTTTCATTTGAGGTATTCATGCTATACAATATACCAATATTCATTAAATGTATAATATTGGTGCAAAATGGTTATTCAATTTTTTCTTTTTTTTCTTTTTCTTTTAACTTTGATTGTTGCTCTATTACATAGGGGGTAGCAGTGGGTCGTATTTTGGAAGAAATAATGCGCAAAAAATCTATGACTGCACCAATTGATTATGTCTTTTGTAGTGGTTACTTCTTGGAGAAGGTAAAACTTATATATATATATATATATATATATATATATATATATATATATATATATATATAAATATTCTACATTGCATACTTAACTGATACCTATAATCCGTTTGCTCTTTTTTTTTTTAAATGGGTCTAAATATCATATATGTTACAGGACGAAGACATATACACATTCTTCAAACCAGAAGTCGTGTCATCCAAGTTATCTCATGAAACTAGGTCGAAGTCTTCTTCAAGTAACCATTCCCTAAAGAAGAAGAAGAATCTTTCATCGAACGTTCTTGACTTCAAGAAAGAAAATTACTTCTCTGTAGCCATTGGACAAGCTCACACAAAAGCTCGCTACGTTGTTGACTCATCTCATGATGTTGTGGATATACTCCACAAGCTCGCAGTTGCAGATTTAACAACCGCAACAACGTCTGAGTCATTTTCTGAGAGGGAAGATTATTATCAGAGTCGCAATGGAAACGCAGATTCTAAACGCTGGATGCATTCTATCAAGAGAAGGAAACTCGCAGTGGGAGACAGTGAGCTTATCGATATGTAGAAATCATGTGACAGTGATACAGAAGGCTAGTGTCTGGATTTTACTGTTTATATATGTAAATCTTTATCAGGTCTCGAATTTAAACATTGTCAATCAGTGATCTAATTTTACTGGATCATCTGGTTAGCCAAAAAACTTATAATTAATATATAAATAAATAAGATAATCATTTACATAAAAGTGTACCCTTAATAGGTCTTGAGTTTTTAGTATTATCAGCAAGTAATATCACAAATCTAGTATGATACAGAGTTGAATATCAATCACAAAATGCAACAGCACAGCCAAAGGAAGCAACAACAATAAAGAAAAAAAAACATTTTGGAGCATAAATTTGCAGTCTAACCAATAAAATTTCAGATAATCATTTACATATTTCATTATATTTTCTTCTATACATATACTCACTATTCACAGGGGGGACAAGTAGAGCTGAACATATTTTGGGAGAAGCTTCAACTAGATATACTACGTACAGATTCTTTTCCTGCGACACAAACAGATAACACACTCAATATCCAACTTAAGTTAGGGTTTCTTTATTTGCTTTGTGTAATCCATCGGGTCAAAACCTGAAAGAAATCGCTTTATGGATCTTCATAATCATCTGAGTCCAACTCCGGAACTGAGTCATCATGAATATTAGCTGTTTCACTAAAAATCAATGTTAAATTAGTAACCGGTAACTAGTCGCTTTATAGAGTACTAGGGAGTAAGCGAATTATTCGGGGCCTAGGCGAAGCCTATGCGTTAACAAATTATTGATTTATTATATATATATATATATGACATTTACATGGAATATTTTAGTTTTTAAATAGAAATATAATATTATTATGATAAATTATCAAAATTAAATATGTAAAATAAAATAAATTAGATAAATTTGTGAATATATACTAACATTATTGCTTAAATTAACATATTTAGACTAATTTAGATCGATTTTAAATGATTATGAATAATTTAAATCAACTTAAATCGTATAAATCGGATTTTAGGAAAATCGTTTCGGATAAAATAAATAGATAGGAAGAAAAATTTAGGAATGATGAAAATGATTATTCCTTATCATATTTAGTGAAAAATAAATTTGTTCTATATTTTTCTGCAATAAAAAGAGTGAGAAGGAATGAAAAGAAAAACAAATCATTATAAATTCTAAAAAAAAAATAAGAATGTTAAGGATTAATGTATTTTCTACATATACATTCGATTTAGAATTGAGTATTTCTCTACAATTAATATCATCAAATATTTTAGAATGTAATAGATAATCAATATAGAAATTCAATTATTTGTGTTTAGTTGATGTTCAAATCTTCTACATATATTACCACTATATAGTTGAAGTACTTATCTAATGTATATGGAAGCCAAAACATTAAAAAAAAAAAAAGATACGCATCTAAATATATATATCAGATTTCATGACATTTCGGGAAGAAAATGTACGAGATAAATTATGTTTAAAGGTAAGTAATATTTTCTAATGGCAGTGTATACAAGAGAAGAGAACGCATTAACTAGAAGATATATCCACCCCCAAAAGTTGAAGTTTCGACTTCCTATAAATTTGGAGGAAGACAAGAACAATCTTCATACTTTCCATCCATTGACAAATTTGAATTTTCTGGTAAACGTGCATACACTACAATCTTTTGTAACCAATTTACAAATCCCATCACATCAGTTTTATCAAATAAACAAAAGGCGTTTTTCTGTTTTGCTTAGAAATATTTAATCATCAGTAAATTATATTTTAGGTACCTACTTTCGTATTATTATTTTGACATTTTTCACATAAAAAGTGTTCATAGTTTTCTTGTTTGTTTTTAACAAAAAAAAATTAGATAGAGCTTCTTCTCACTTAAAAGCTTGTAATTCACAAAAAAAAATCAACATTGCTTGTTTTATTTTATTTTCAAAAAAATAAGAAGTTATTAATTATAATAAAGGGACTGAAATAATACTAATAAATCATTTACCATAATAATTTTTAGTATTCATAGAAGTTTATGAGTTTCTCTGTTTCTCGACATGCATCTTTTGTTTAATAATACAAAGAAAAATGTTATTGTTATGTTTACTGCGTCCTTATGTGATATTTACTCGGCTTCTTTACATAGCCTGTATTGCTTTGAACACTTTTTTACAGATCATTAACTAGTTTGACAAGTGCTTTACGATCTTGAAAGAAGATGTTTTCTTATGGTGAAAGGCCAAGACTGCTTGTGGTGGCTAACCGGCTTCCGGTTTCTTCAAAGAAAACAGGGGAAAACTCTTGGTCTATGGAAATGAGTCCTGGTGGTAAATTTAATCTTCTAGGTAAGTCATGAGCCATATATGATTACATAAAATAATACAGTTTGATAAGTATGTTCAATAGTTTGGTGTGATCTCTTGAAGGTGGTGTGACAGATCAATATGATACCAAATGGGTTGGATGGCCTGGATTTGATGTGTACAATGAAGTTGAAAAAACTGCACTCTCTAAATCTCTAGCAGAAATGGTATGTATTGATCCAAACATGTCCACGTGTATACTGAGTTTCATTTGTCGTTTATTCATAAATGAAAACGTATAAATACTTACATGTTATAAGAGTAAAAACTCATATGAGATTTTCAAATATCTAATATATTTTTTTTCTTTGAAACACAAATATCTGAGGACAAATCTCTCAAATATTCATTTTTAATTTTTTTGTCACAAAAATAGCACTTAAGAAAAAAATGACCAAAACAAACTTTTTTTATTTTAAAAATTTTAATATTTTTTATTTAATTATAAAACTCACCTTCAAAACTCACCCCATAACTCTAAACCCTAAGTTTAGATTAATTAACTCAAATGGTATAAATATATATTTACACCTTTTAATAAAATTTATTTTGGTATCTTTTTTCTTAAGTGTTATTTTAGATACAAAATTTTTTAGGTCTATTTTGATTTTTATCTCAATATATCTGATTATTAATCTCGATTTTTCTATTGTTTTGTTCTATCAACTTGCAGAATTGTATCCCTGTGTTCCTTAATGAGGTTTTTGATCAATATTACTATGGTTATAGCAACGGTATTTTATGGCCAATTCTTCATCACATGGGACTTCCACAAGAATATCATCATGACGCAAACAAGACGTTCCAAACACAATATGATGCATACAAGAAAGCAAATCGAATGTTTCTTGATGTCGTAATAGAGAACTATGAAGAAGGAGATACTATTTGGTGCCAAGATTATCATCTCATGTTTCTTCCTCAATACCTTAAAGAACACAACAACAAAATCAAAGTTGGATGGTTTCTCCATTCACCATTTCCTTCTTCAGAGGTCTACAAAACATTGCCCTTCCGATCAGAGCTTCTTCGTTCGGTTCTTAGAGCTGATTTACTCGGGTAAGTTTTTTAACTCTAACCTTGTAATATATTATTAGAGAGATATTAGAGATTGTAATATATTATTAGAGAGATATTAGAGAGCAAGATAAGATGTGTATCTTGCGAACCAACTGTTATGTACCGTTGAAGTCCAATTTATGAAGTGAAATCCAAACCGAAGATTATTATATAAATCCTATTGTGATAAAGATTAGCTGATTTAGATATATATCATAAGATTTAGATAAGTTATATTCATAGTTGGGATAAATCTAAGTCTTGTGTATATATAGAACTCTTTTGTAAGTCATTAAGACACAAACACAATAATATTCATATTCTATTCTATTTTACATGGTATTAGAGCATATGATATATATTATATATATGGTTATCATGTATCACTTGACTAGGATCAAAATATTTTAAATTTTCGATACATATATATATTTGTTTTTCTTTTCCTTCAGTTTCCATACGTACGATTTTGCAAGACATTTCATGAGTACATGCACTCAAATTCTTGGCGTTGAAGGTACACATGAAGGGGTTGTGGATCAAGGCAGACTCACTCGTGTAGTTGTTGTATGACTTCATATTCAAATCTTCAACATCGTTTCCCATAACTTAAATCTTCAATATTAATTAGGCCTAATATACAAATCATAATCTCTCTGTTTTAGCTCCCCATGGGAATAGATCCTGACCGGTTTATAAGCACATGTAAGCTTCCTGAAGTCATACAACAAATGAATGAGCTCAAAGAGAAATTTTCTGGTAAAAAGGTAAAACGTTTTTCTTACAACCTTTTTTAACTTGATGCTAAGAATTTTTTTTTACATTATACATTATTTTTTGTTGGTGTTGACAGGTGATATTAGGTGTTGAACGTCTTGATATGATCAAAGGGATTCCACAAAAGTATCTTGGATTTGAGAAATTTCTTGAAGAAGATCCAGAGTGGCGCGATAAAGTTGTCTTGGTGCAAATTGCAGTGCCAACAAGAAATGCTGTCCCTGAATGTATAATCTTTTTGTAGTCTTCTATGCATCTAAACATGCATAAGGTTTCTGAGATTGTGTTTTATTTTACAGATCAGAAGGTGAAAGACCAAGTTCATGGACTAGTTGGACGCATTAATGGTCGTTTTGGTTCTGTCTCTTCTCTTCCAGTTCATCACATGGTTTGTTTATCTATTCAAGTTTTCATGATTTTTAATAATTATTATTATTTTTTTTCATTGTTTCTTGATAAGAGCTTTCTCTCATTTTTCTTTGTTGTTAGGATTGTTCTGTTCCCTCCAATTACTTATGTGCACTTTACGCGACTGCAGGTAAATTATTTCCTTTCACTACACATGATGATCGTTGATTTGGTTTTAGTCCTTTTTACATAACTTGTTTAATGTGTTGTGCTTTTTTTTTAGATGTAATGCTTGTAACGTCTTTGAGAGATGGACTGAATCTCGTTAGTCATGAATTTGTTGCTTGCCAAGAGGGCAAAAGAGGGGTTCTTATTCTCAGTGAGGTCATATGCATTGTCAATTTTATATAGAGTTGACTCTCAAATGCTTTAGATTAATGTTTAAAGTTACTGATCTTTTTGCATGAGAATTGCATACAGTTTGCAGGTGCTGCACAGTCACTTGGTTCTGGAGCTATACTTGTGAATCCTTGGAACGTTACAGAAGTTTCTTCTGCCATTAAAGAAGCTCTAACTATGCCAGCTGAAGAAAGGGAAGAAAGACACAGAGTTAATTTTGAGTATGTGTTAACTCATTCTGCTGAAAAATGGGGAGGTGATTTCTTGAGGTATATAGTCCAAAAGAAGAAGGGAACATTTTGATTTTCTTCAAAAACATTAGCTCTCTTATGTAAGAGCTTTATATGCCAAAGTTTATGTCTGTATGTATGCAGTGAACTCAGTGACGCTTTTACTGAATCCGAGAAGAAAATTACACAAGAACTTCCACAACAAGATATGATGATAAAGCGATATTCACAGTGTAACCATAGGCTGATAGTCTTGGTAATTGAGCTATCTTTGGGAAATTTTTAATATAATTTGTATTTTACTAACACTATAACGAACTGTGAAATATGTTTTTCAGGGTTTGTGTGGAACACTCACTGAGCCAATGACTAGTCGAAGTAAGAATGTGGATCTTAAACTAAACCCAGAGCTAAAAGGAACACTAAAAGCATTATGCAGTGATCCAAAAACAACAGTGGTTGTAATGAGCAGAAGTGGCAAAAACATATTAGATAAAGTATTTACTAATGTTTTCTTTTTTCATATCTTTTCTTATTATCTCACATGCATATATGTATCTATAATCTCACTGATTTGGTACTTTTAAAACCAGGTCTTTGGAGAGTATAACATATGGTTGGCTGCGGAGAACGGAATGTTCTTAAGGGATCCCACTGGAGAATGGGTGACAAATATGCCTGAAAACATGAACCTCGATTGGGTCCATGGTGTAAAGGTTAGCTAGTAGTTTACATTCTTTGAAAGAACTCAAGCTTGGTGATATTTCACTTATATCTTTATATATATTTTTCTAGAACGTTTTCAAGTACTTCACCGATCGAACTCCAAGATCGTTCTTCGAAGCAAGCGAGACTTCTCTAGTATGGAATTATGAAAATGCAGGTGATTTTTAGATTAGTTTTGCTTAACATTAACACTTTGTATCTTTCGTTAAATTTTTCCATTGTCCTGACTCATTTTTCCTTGATAGACGTTAAATTTGGGAGAACACAAGCAAGAGACATGTTACAACACTTATTATGGGCAGGACCAACCTTTAATGCATCAGTTGATGTTGTTCGAGGTAACCATTCCGTTGAAGTCCATGCCATGAGTGAGACTAAGGTAAAAAAAAAACTAATGCTTCTCATCTCATGCTATGTATTAAAAAGATTATATAAGATCTAACACTATACAGTACTCGATATTTATTACACTGGTGCCTTTGAGATTTTTTAAGTGTTCTATCTTCTTTCTCTGTTACGTAGGGAGCTGCGATTGGTCGTATTTTGGGAGAAATGGTGAACAAAAAATCAGTGACTACACCTATTGATTATGTCTTTTGCAGTGGTTACTTTTTGGAGAAGGTAAAGCTTATACTATTTACTCAATCAGAATTCCAAGTAACTAAATGATATGATTTTACAGGACGAAGATATTTACAGTTTCTTCGAATCACAAATCGTGCCGTCCAAGTTATCTCATGAAACTAGGTCGAAGTCTTCACTGAATGTGCTTGACCTCAAAAAGGAGAATTACTTCTCTGTAGCCATCGGGCAAGCTCGCACAAAAGCTCGCTATGTCACTGACTCATCTCAAGATGTTGTGGATTTGCTCCACAAGTTTGCAGTTGCAGATACAACAACAGCAATGGCTAACACATTTTCTGGAATTTGAAACACTCCACCAACGAGAGCCAAGAGGCCGCCAAACTCGAAGTATGTTGACCTAATCGTTTAGTCCAAGTCTTTTTTTTAATCATTTTGTGCATAATAAGAGGAGTCCACTGCTCTGAAATGTAGGAGCATTACCCTTACTGGTTTTCTCATTTTCTTGCTCTTTTCTTCATGGAAACGAAATAAATAAAAAGTAGAGAGTTTTCTACCATCGAATGCTATAACCGTTTGTATTAATATCAGCAAATAATACATAAATGTAGTTTTTATCTATCAAATGTGGAACGAGAACACAATACCAACAAAACAATAACATATAAGAATCCAAACTAGATAAACCCTTAACCAAAAGGCAAAGCTAAGTTGCTTTTGGCTTCAGTCTCAGGGGAGAAACTAATCACAAACCGGTTTAAACAAAACTGAGATAAGTTATATTACCTCAAGTTCTCTTGTTGGGCTCAAATGCATATTTGATCAGAGACTCCTTGATTGAGAGTAACTCAGGGAACTCTTTCTTGAGCTTAGATGCGTCCATCTCGTTGTTGCTTCTTGGAGCCACGATGACTTTAGCTTGCTCCTCTAGTGTGAAGTTCGCCCATTTGAAGTCTGAGTCGATGTAGTCTCTGTACATCTCCAGGACCTCATTGTGACTCACAACACCAGGGTTGGTGAAGTTCCAAATCCCTTTCAGGTTTCTTTTCGCCATCTCTATCGAGATTGGAAGAAGCTCGTCCAGCACGGTCATGCTGTTTGGGATGTTCACTACTTTGCTGTACCGGGAAATCTTGGTGATGAAGTTTCTGGGGTTGTTTAGATCAGAGGAAATAGGCATCCTAACCCTTAGAGTGCATACGTTATCAAACTCCTTTAGCAGCTCCTCAACCTATGACGGATCACAACAATCATCATTTTTAAAAAACACATGCATGTCTAAGTAAACAGGAAACTTTATATTGTAAATGAAATCATGAAGCGTTACCATGGCTTTGGTTTTTGAGTAGAAAGAACCAGTGAAGTTTGGTGTGTCTTCTTCTTTGAAGCCGATGCCTGAACCTAGCGGATGGTTTTCGTCGTACTCGAATATACAACCAGTAGCAAAGTTCATCAACAGGAGACTGTGCTCTCTGCAGACATCAGCCAGGGTCAAAGTGCCTGCTACATTGGCACGGATTGTCTCTGTTTTGTGAGACTCGCACCAGTCGACATTGGGTCTCCCTGTCACACCAGCAGCATTGAAGACATGGGTAGGCTTAACATTCAGAATATCTTGCAAGAGGGATGATCGATCCTCAAGCCGCCCTTTCCCATACTCAAAAGCAATTCCCTGCTTCTCACAAATCTGTCCAAGCAAACCCCCAATCCATCCTGTCTTACCATATATCAAGAACTTCAGTGAAGGGTTCTGACTGGAGCCACTGCTTCTGGGTGTTGGAACCACCATCTGGCTCTGGCTTGAGTTTCCAGATAAAGCGACTGCTCCAGAGTTCTCTTCAGATCCATCAATATGTCTCCCACCAGGCATCACCAGCATCCTCGGGTGGGGAAGCAATGCTCCAGAAACATCACCCCACCAATCCGGGTTCTGCGTGTACCATTCCATCGTCTTCTTCAACCCTTCTTCCCAAGTGGTCCTCTCTGACCATCCCAAGATCTTAAGCTTCTCATCATCGAGGAAGTACCTCTGGTCATTAAAAGGTCTGTTCTCCACAAACTTGATGTTTGCCTCAGGGTCCATGTTGAAGAGCTTGCAGATATCTTGGGCAACATCATTCACTCTCCTCTCTTTCTTGGTACCAATATTGTAAACATGGCCTACTTCTCCCTTGTGAAGAATAACCTCAAAGGCCTCAGCAACATCTTCACAGTAAAGATAGCTCCTCACATTCGTCCCATCTCCATGAATAGGAAGCACCTTCCCTCTCATCGCCAGCAATATAAACTTCGGAATCAACTTCTCCGGAAACTGGTTAGGTCCATAAACATTATTCCCACGAGTCGTAATAACAGGAAGCCCATAAGATCTACCATACGCCATAACAAGCATCTCAGCTCCAGCCTTGGTAGCAGAGTAAGGATTCGTGGGTAAAAGCTGAGAAGCCTCATGGTTACCAACAACAGCATCCTCATCAGTCTCACCATAAACCTCATCAGTACTCACATGAATAAACCTCCTGATCTGTCCAGTCACTTTACAAGCCTCCAAAAGAACATGCGTTCCATAGATATTGTTCTTGGTGAACTCGAAACTGTTACCAAACGAGTTATCGACGTGAGTCTGGGCGGCGAAATGCATGATGGTGTCAATGCCTTCAGTGATGAGAAGGTAGTTGACAAGATCAGCACTTGCGATGTCGCCCTTGACGAACTTGAAATTGGGGGATTGCTTCGAGGGGTTGAGGTTCTTGAGGTTCGAGCAGTAGTCTAGCTTGTCGAGGACGACGATTTTGTAGTCAGGGTAGGTTCTGATGAGCCTGTTGGCGACGTGTGAGGCGATGAAACCGGCTGCTCCGGTGATTAGAATGTTCTTGGGAGTGTATGAAGCCATGAGTTTCCTGGATTCGAGATAACAAATCGAGATCTGAGTTTGAAATCAACGGATCTAACTAAAACCTATCACCAACACTAATCAAAACTATGATGCTTGCTTAATCAGCAGATCCAGATCAGGGAATAAAGCGAACAGATCAAACTTAGAGAAGCTCGATTCTGCGATTTGAGCATCAAACGTATGGACGAGAATGAACTACACAGTTAAAGCAAAATGATCATGCAACAATGGCGGATAATATATAAGCAAAGAGAGGATCGAACCTGTGAGGATTAGGAAATGAGCAAAGCCCTAGAAACTTGGTGGAGAATGTGAGACGAAGGAGAAGGAATCAATTCAAAGGGGTCTACAAAAGGAAAGAAAAGTCAGCACCCAAGGCTATTGGAGAAGACGGAGTCACTGAATTGAATATTTATAATTAAAAAAAATCATAATGTGATTGACGATTGTACCCTTCTTGATCTTACTAATTTACGGATCGGAGACCGTTAGCTGGTGCACAGCGTGTTGGCTGGTCAATGTTGGTGTGAAACGCTTT